>MCJB01012662.1:196576-232279 GCA_002018475.1 Nicotiana obtusifolia
CCCCCTCCCGAATTACATCTGAGCCCCCAAGACCCCATCCAATCATATTAATAAGTCTAAATACACTATCCAAACTTATCCAAGGGCTCAAAATACTACAATTAACATCAAAACCAATAGCGGAAGATCAAAATCATTCTCTTAACTTTCAAACCTTCAAGCTTTGTCGAACGCATCCGAATCACACTAAGACATTTCGGATAACAATCAAACTTTGCACGCAAGTTTCAATCAACGAAATGAACCCAACCAAGGTCTCAAAGTTATGGATCACAATCAAACCACAATAGGAGTCTGATAATACTGATGTTAACTTCCGGTCAAACCTATGAACTCTCAAATTCTTTAAATTGCCAACTTTTGACAAATAGGGCCAAACCTTCTAGGAACATCCAAATTCAAATATGAATATAAGCTCAAGTCAAAAATTATCATATGAACCTGTTGAAACTATCAAATCCCAATTCCGAGGTCATTTACTTAAAATTCAAACCTTGGTAAATTCTTCCCATTTTAAGCTTCCAAAGTGAGATTCACCCTATCAAATTACCTTACGAACATCAAAATCTACCATACAAGCAAGCCGTAATGCATCATATGAAGCTATTCAAGGGCTCTGACCACTGAACAGAATGCTCAAGCTCAAAATAACTTATCAGATCGTTACAGCTCTTGAATGCATCTGGTGCCTTTTCTAAAGGAGAAAAGGGCAAAAACCCATTAGGAAATTATAAGCCAGAAAATTATGTGATGTGTCCCTAATGATATTGATCATAGTTGAATATCCCCGTAATTGACGGTTTATTTAATATATGGACTCTGCCTCTCTGCCCCGTCAGCTCATTTTCTATCTCTTCTTCTTCACCAAGAACACCATAATTCTTCAATCTTTTAAGCTTAAAATTCTTATTTGGGGTTGAAAACTTGAAGTTAATATAGTTACTATTAAAATTATCTGAGTGTTGATTATTTATGCTTAAATATTTTAGTTTAAACACTTGTTTAGTGATTTGCTTTAAAAATATCAAAACTCCATTGTTCGTCCTCAAAAAATATTGAAGAAGACAAAGTGGATCTTCTTGATTTGGTTTATTTGACTAAATTTCTTATTGGGGATCCTTTTGTTGGTATTTGGAAGCTTTGTTTTAAGTATGAGATCATTTGGAGCAAATTTGAAATGATTTGGTCAAAATTAAAATTGCAAATTTTGGAAAATATTTGTTGAACAACATAGAAAAATTATGCCAATCGGATACATTTTGATGAACAATATAACAAATAGGTTGATTGCAGATAATAAAAATTATGTCGTTCTGGTAGAGTTTTGTGAACAATTGAACAACCACAAAATCATGCCAACTGGGTAGAGTTTATGAAAAATTAACAAAATAAGTAGAGTAAATATAGCATAACTTCTGCCAATCAGGTAAAAAAATCCTGAATAGATACACGAGTTCAGAGATCATTTTGTAAATGCATTAAAAACGAGGATAATGTTTAAAGACCAGCCCTTTATAGGGTCATTCCTGTCAATCACTCATTATCAGCCATCCACGTTGTAAAAGCTAAGTAAAGTACTCCATCCGTCCTAGTTTATGTGGCACTTTTATCTTATCGAGAGTCAAACCGACTAATCGTTAAAGTTAAATTGGATTATATTAACTCAATAATTTAAAATTAAGGTTTATATATTTAAAAACTATACACAAATTATTATAAGTGCTCTTCTCATCTAATTTGATTGAAAAATACATCTTAAAATGATGGTCAAGAGTTCATATAATTTGATAATTGAAAAGAGAAAAGTGTCGTATATAAATTGAGATAGAGAGAGTAAATATTTGGCTTCTATTCATTCGATGCCAATAAGAAATATAGAATATGCAATACTTCCTTGAACCAAAGAGAACTAGCTAGTTACTTCCACTAATATATCAGCAAGAGAACTACCTAGTATCCATCATATCAAATCTGGAAACTTTGTATCTCACTAAGCTAAATATCACTATTTCAATGGAGTAAAAGCTTCTCTTTGCTCTATTGCAACACTTGCCTGCAAGTAAATTAGCACTCAGTCAAGATCTATTTCACTGTGATAATTCACCGTAAGACCTCGTTTTGCTTATTCCAAGGATCATGCTTATATTCACAAAATATGTATATTTATGTAAATATAAAAGTAACATATAGTTAGGATTTAACTTATATATCTACTAACAATGTTATACCATCCTTATAGTTTAACCTAATATGAAAATCACTTACCTTATTTTTTGGGTTACTAATTCTACTGTGAGTTATGTGTAATTACCAATTTACTAACCTCATAGTGTAATTACTTATTATGGGTAGTTCCTAGTTTCAATGCATCCAGGAAGTTAAAACATGAAAAGTGAAAACCGAAAAACATCCTTTTAATGTTCTTTTGCTGTTATGGAACTTGAATAAGAACTCCACATAAGTCTATGGAGAGAAGATAAATTACATTTTATACATACAAAAAAATACATGATAATTATAGCACTTTGGAAATTCTTACACAACCAATAAGGGACAAGTGTATTCACTAAGAGTACCGGTACATTAAACCTAGTTCTGAATAGAGTGACCAATCCCAGGGCTATGACCAGGTCCTGAACGCCTAAAGCCATCTACTTGACCTGGTGTTGGGGGCCGAGACACTAATGGCACAGGACTCGGCGGTGTTGGTGCCATTGGTGTTCCAACTTCTGGTTCATTGTCAAATATTTCCTTCTTTGTGGCATAAATGTTCGAGTTTTCACTGTAATTTTTTCCCCTCCCAGTTTCTCTTTTCGGCGCCATAATGTGACTATGAGGTTTCGAGTTATTATTAATATGCTCGAACTTCATGTATCTTCCTTCAATAGATTGGATAATGTGGGAGAAGAACACTAAAAAGAAAAGGCAAGCAAACATAACCTTTTTTTGAGCCATGCGAGAAATAATGTCGGATTCAGAATTTAAACACTTGTGAACGAATTCTTGTGTCCAGAGAGTAAGCTACTCAAAGGGAGGGAGAAGGAGATAGAGAACTAATACAGGATGCTTATACTCTCTTTCTACTGTAATATATGTGTATATATATATAGCAAAGCAAGTGACATGAGGGTTATTGGTCCGTACTAGTTGGAGATTCTCATGATGTGCTTTAAAAAAAAATTGGAGATGCAGTAACGTTTTCCAATTCATTAAATTTAAAAACTTGAAATATAATGCGTGGTAAAAGCTGCAATGCTAGTCTGTCCATAGTGTTGTTAAGCCATGCAAGATTATAACTTGCCACTCCATGTCTCCAACCCCACGCCCTTTTTCTTCAGCCCTTTTAAGATTCTCGGTATTTCATTTTATATGTTGGTATCTGCCCATATACAAATTAAAGTTTAAAAAAGAAAAAAAAAAAAGAAAAAAAGTCTTGACACCAGAGGCGGATCCAGGATTTAATGACTACGAGCGCCACGGTCTTTAATGTGAGCCGACCACTAATGAATGAGATTGAATTAGGGTGTACATTTAGTTTATTCGATCCGTTTGAATTAATTCAGTTCGATGTACATGATATTTGGTTCATAAATAAATATGTGATCACCAAGCCGAATAAATTTTGTCCAATTTAATTAATTTCTCTTGATTCAGTGTGATTAAAAATAATAAGAAAATTAAAATTAGCAAGTACATAGTTGGAAATTAGCATATGGGGGTTTGGCACATTAGCCACGGCACCTAGAGTCCATTTGTGTCTGAGAGTGCCACCCTTAATTATATAAACGTTACACATAAAATATCAATACATACATAAAATTTTACCCAAGCCTTCGAGTGGCGCGGCACCCCAGCCCACTACATAAATCCGCCCCTGCTTGACACGTACCAGAAATATTCTTAAAACTTGCATATCATCTTAAATGGCATTCTATACTTATAAGAGCATAATATTTAGGATAAACTGAAATATTTAAAGTTAGAGTGCTTTTATTAAGGGTGAACCTCAAGTTTAAAGTGAAATAACTTCCAACTCCAAATACAATAAGTTTTCTCTTTTAAAATAGAATAAAAGAAAGAGTGTCATGTAAAATAGAACAAATGAATTAATATATTCTCAGTGATAAACAAGCATGAAGAATTTTAATTTGGTGTTCGTCCGTCCGATCAGTTTGAAGTGAACTGTTAACACCATCATCAGCCCACGGTTTGGTGAATTCACACGCGCAGACATAATTAAAATAAATGGGAACCTTCAAAGCGCATATATATACTAGAGTTCGAGAGCCCAACGTGCATGGTATTAAAATAAACAAATCGAATTCCTTTCTTGTACAAAATAAAATTCTTTTCTTGTACGATATAAAATGAATTTCTCTCAATTACAAAAATATATATTTTTTTTTTTATATATACACATAAATATAGTTTACATGCGCTCCACTGACTGCAGCATGCCCTCTTGGTAGTTGTTTCTATTTTTAGTCTAAGCATGCTTCACTTTCCAACTGTAGATTCTGGCTGTATTCTTTGTACTTTGGTGCTTTTTTTTTTTTTTTTTTTTTGTACTTTGGTGCCTACATTGTTAAACAGCTCTTTGGTACATTCAGGGGCTAAACTAAAACTGGTAAGAGTTTATTTGACCTTGAAGTACTACTCGTGGAAGTAGTATATGTGGGTAGATGACCAAAAATTGTGGTAGGATGACTATAATATTTTATGTGAGATCTCGAGTACGGTCTTGAAAAATGAAAAAAACCTAATAAAGAGCACTTTATTTTTAATGTGCTTTATGTGACGCGAATTCAATATAAATACGTCTAGATACTAATATATATATATATATATATATATATGTAACGCAGAGGCGGACCCATGTGTATGGGTGATGGGTCACCGGACCCTGTAAACTTCGGCCGAAATTCTGTATATATATACGTATATACTTTGAAAATGAATAATTTAATGCAGTTGATACCTTCAACACTAAAAGCCTATAGGGGACACTAGTTGAGCAAAATAATATACTCCGTCTCATAAAATTCTGAACCCGCCTCTGTATATACGTAGAATCGCCCCGTCACAAGGTCAAAGTTCTAAGGACTGCTCTTATAGCTCAAACCTTTTAAGTAGTAATTCCCTCTGCATTGATGTACTTAGCTTGTTGCCGCCGGTCCCCACATATTCTGCGTCCCATTTGGATTATTATTACGACAGTGAAGCATCTGTCAGCTGAATCACATGATAATCTTGGAGTTGAGTAAACAAACGCTAGGATCAACTTCGATACTAGCAAGTGGCGGAGCTAAGATTTGAAGCTTAAAAAGTTTAAAATTTTAATTATTTTAAATTATTGAATTTTAAATTAATAATTTATATATTTTTAATGAATTTCTTTTATACAGATATAGGGTTTTTAGCCGAACCCATAATCAGCATGCTAGCTCTCCCCTCCTCCTAGTCCTCCCACCCTTGAAATAAAAATGATAGTTCACTGACTTGTAATTGTTCTTCTGACTTCATTCCTAAACTGGAGGGTTTGACAAAATGACTAAATGAGCCTTCTCCTTAATTAATTTCAATTACTTAGTAAATGCATTAAAAATTAAAAAAGCAATGAACATGCTAAGAATCATTTTTTTAGTTACTTAAACAATAAAATGGTTGCCAAAAATGCTCACTTCCAACAGTTAAGTTGGGGAGCTATGACAGAAGGTTTCAAGGTCAAATCTAGGAACATTCTTTTGCTGCATACGACTGATGTTTGGTGTTTCAATGAACTAAACATCTATGTTGTGCGAACTATTCAAAATGCGCCGTATCCGTATCAAATCCTTCAAAAATACATTATTTTAGAGGATCCGACATGAATCCGGAGATATTTCCAGAGAGTCCGAACAACATTGGTTAAAATGATTCTTGGCTGATAAAATGTCTTCCTAATTTTTACTAAGCTAGTTGCAGTAAACCCGACTCTATCGTAGGAGTTAGAAAACGATTATCACCGTAATTACAATAAATATTTAGCATCATTTTTTGATAGACTTTTGCAATCCTTCTGCTCATCTGAGAAGGAACCAAGAAGTACATCAAAAGAAATGGTGATTACCTAAAAGACTGAGCAATGAATAAATTGGAAAAATAGATAACCTCTCACTACCTGCATTAGTATGCAGATTTAATCGTTTCCTAGTTAAGTTACAGAAAAAGTGAAAGAAGAAGGGAAAAAAAAAAAAAAGGGCATATCAAGAAGACAGAAGTATTGCCTATAAGATCTTTGACCTTTGACACTCACCTTAATTACACTTGCAATTTGGAAAAAACAAATATGGAACCTACAGATAAATGTGAGGCTAAACTGGATTTCTGCTGATTTACATCGACCAATGCACCGTCTATGTGAGCTTGCTCACATTACCGGTCTCAATCTGTTTGGTTTTCAGGCGTAGCAGTTGCTGTTTAATGCAGTAAGATAGATTTCCAAGTTGATATCTTACACCTCCTTCATCAGTCAATGAAGGTGAAAATTGAACAGTCAGATCAGGAAACTCTCGTATGTTGTTCCGCTCAATGTCTTGTTCACATCATCCCAATTCTTGATATGCTCCCTCAAAGGTCCACTATGTATCTTAACTTGGCGGCTACTTAAATGCATTTGTGGTAATTTTAGAAAATCTAGTACATCTCCCAATTTCTGCAATAAATCCAGAAAACAATGAGCAACAGAAAGGTTACTTTCTCGTATGGTTACTGAACTTTATCAACTATAATAGTAAAGTAATAAAACTAAAGAAAATGAACCTTACGTAAAGGCAAAATACTAGATTTTTCCACATTAAAGTAACAGAACTTTATCCTCTATAATAGTAAAATCACTTATTTTTGATTTTACTGTTAATTGTTAAAATAATCTTGTGACTTTACTATTATAGAGGGTAAAAGCCATTTACTTTAATATGAAAAAAACTAGCTTTGTGAGAAAAAAATTCTGACTATACACGAAATTAAGAAACTTGACTAGATATAGTTGAAATGAGAAATTATCAGAACTTCTTGGCTTTTAATGCAACGACGCATGACAAGGTAATTATAACTTCAGAAATGTATTTTCTTACAGTCTGGTTTCTGATAAGATCTTCGTAATATAGAGTTAGGTGCCGAGTGCTATTGAAGTACTCCAATGCCTCTGTGACTGCCACCTCCATTTTCTTCAAATCTGTGATCAGTAATGTTGTATTGATTTCTGGTTTATACTTCGCGAGAGTAGAAGCCTAGGAGAAGCAGCAAAATGATCAGATTCAGTTAATTTTATGTCCGTGTATACTACAAGGAGGGAGGGATTTAAGAAGATACCTCTTCATGTGAATGCACATGAGACTTATGTGTTCCGTTCAAGAGTTTGGCGTATCGATCATAGGAATTTGCAATCATGGAAACCATACGACGCAGCAGATTCCTTCTAAAAAGAAATATCACGGAAACGCCTTTGTTGTTGAAGTACTCAACAATTTCCTTATGGTGTTGGATCAGCCCCTGCATTTGCGACAATTAACCAAGTCAATTTTCCAGAATAAAACAATAGTTTCAAGCCTATCCACTAGCAAAACAATGAGGTCTTGCACAAAATGAGAACTCTCTTTTATCTGCTGAAGACCAGCAATATCACAATATTCTGCTAGATTTTACTTGCACAACAAATGCTACTAATAAATGAAGTCTTAAACAATTACAAAGGCTATCCTTTTCAAACTTTGCTCTACATGAACAAGTGCTATTAGCATAGGAAGTGGTTTTGAAACGAGACTAGTTCCACCATACACAGACTTCCTCTTTTATGTGACACATAGTTGTGTGGATAAATTTGCCAACTGATTTGATAAGATCCAAAGTTGCTCAATCTGTAAGAAAATATTGAAAGACCCAAGTTTGATACATGATCTACTTTAAAAATATCATCACAACAACAACAAACCCAGTGTAATCCCACAAGTGGGGTCTGGGGAAGGTAGTGGGTACGCAAACCTTACCCCTACCTTGTGCAGGTAGAGAAACTGTTCCCGACAGACCCTCAGCTCAGCATAGCCGCAGCAATAGGAAAAAATTATTTTGCTAGTATTACAACCCTGAGTGGATCTCCGAGAGAAATTTATTTCTATGCAATGAAGTGTAGAGGGCTAAAGGCATTCAAGCACAACAAAAATCTGGTTCAGAGAGAAACTTTTTTATCCAAATGGCACCACCTAACCAGATCCAACTTAACCAAAATTTTCAATGCACAATCAGTGGCAAGTCAAAAGAAATCAAAGAGCATTAAGTCTACATTTAGCACAAGACCAGGCAAAAATAACATCCAGTTAATATGCACCTAAGCTTGGCATATTCAGAACATTGTAACAAAAGTTTCATGTGATAAGACTCCTCTTCCACCGCATTATTTCAAATCAAAGGTCAGAGTTCTCAACCCTTTCCATCTCTCAAAATAGTTAACGAAGTTGTCAACCAGTGTTTCAAAAGGCAAAGGCATTCCCCGTCTCATGAGGAAAGGCAGGAGTCATGTGGTTGCATCTCAACTCGAGCAACACAAATCTTAAGCTAGGGATACCTCCCACGTGGCACATAGTAGGATGCAGAGTGCCTACTTTACATGGCACATGTGGTTGAGAAGATTTTTGAGAAATTGGAGAAAATTGTCTTCCCTTCCACAACATTTTATCCCTGCCTACATCTCGGCGAAACTTTTAAAACATGCAAATTGACGAAAATATTTTACCTGATTAAGCATCCACTTGAAGCCAACTGCGGCTGAACAGTGATTCTTGGAAGCACTGGTAAACAAATCCAAATTGTAAACACTGTCCAATATCCTCAAGATCGAGGAGGAATTTTCTCTCCGCCCTTTGACGGAGAAAATTTCACCATTGGAGCTTATATTAATATGACTATTTAATAGTGTCTCAAACCATCCACTCCCAGACCTCTGCATTGACAGAACAGCAAACAGCCGTACAGGATTACAGCCACATTCAGCCCTACAATAGATGGCCAAAGGAGAAGAAATGAATATAAGACAACTTTGTAAAAGACTGAGCTAAATAAGTCAAATACCTACCGGTTAAAGGTTTCTGGTTTAGGATAATGGAAGTACGGAATCTGGGATCGGTCGGTGTCATATTCATGACACGGCCTTTCTACTACTTCAATGTTCAATAATTTGCTCGTTGTCCTAGTTTGCTTAAGACATGTTGAACAGATATAAACACCGCACACCATTGCAAACACTACAACAATCATCCTCAACAATGCTGGAGATTTCTTGGGAGGTTTTATGATAAGAGCATCCTGGCATTAAAATAGGACAGATGTTAATGAACTGATTAACACAAAACCGGAAAATAAAATTGAAACATGAATTGACCTCAAATCAAAGCCTTAGAAATGAACACGTTTCTTGGGCGATTAATCTTAAAAATAAATGCTAGTTGACTAAACAAATAGCGAAATCAACCCATACAAAAGGCAAGTGAAAAAAAAAATTACTGTTATTAAAGAACCACCTGCTATTTTTTATATAAAGCAGCAAACTCAATCTGGTTAGTCTATAAAATTTGGATTTAAGTTACATATAATGTTTGTAATAGGTTAGTTATCATTTTTTATTATGTTATCAATTAATGGTAGAAATTTAACTGTACTACCTTATAAGTGACTTGATTGTGCAGATATTTTTTGCACTATCAGTGCATAGAACTTTAACTCAAAAATTTACCTCCGGGAAGTCGTGAACCACATTCTCAGAGTAGTCGAAGATGCATAGTTAGTTTCTTTAAGAGGTTAATTAATGAGTCGTAAGTATTTCAGGTGAAGTATTGCTTCTTCACAACCAGGAGTAGATTACCATTGAGAGTAGGGGTTCAATTCAACACATAACTTTCGGAGCGAATAATAAATTTATGTGTAAAACTTCAGTAAAATTGTAATAAATAGTAGACATGAACTCATAACTTAAAAAACATAACGTGTCCAATGCTAAAAATCTTAAAAGTTGAACCTATAAAGTTTAAATCTTGAACCCGCCTCCATTCACAACAACCCTTTGAACAAACAGGGAGAAAATGAAAAATCTTCTTCCACTCGGTTTAATACTGAGCCAAAAAAATATTTTAGCTCACAAATGTCTGCACCTGCCTCTACTAATGTGTTTGTACAAAAAATCAAAACCCCAAAGAAACAGTTAAAATTTTGTCATGAAATACATCTGAGACATCTTTAAACCACCATAAATATACAATCTGGACAAATCCCAGTTTCCTAAGAAACCAATTAGAGGAAGGGAAGGAGAGTCCGTCCAGCCTCAACAAAGATTGCAAATGTACCAAGAAGAAATTTTGAGCAGGATCTCTTACAGAATATACTCAGCAAAAAGCAAAGCACTACAAAAACAGAAAGGAAAGGGAACCATTAATTAAAAAGAGGAACTTGAAGAAACCTTTGTAAAGAAACATATATCTTCAGCCATTGTACGTACTTGAGCCAAAATCAAAAGGGAGACTAAAGAATCCTCAAGTTCTTTTGTGCTAGTCTCTTTCTATTTTTCAGGAGGAGAAATAGTGGGAAATGTGGCCCTATAGGAATAGGAGGAGCCTTTTAGATACGAAAATTGATTGAATAGTACAAGGGTATTGGATATATCAGGTTGTCGTCTTACTTTTTAATGCCGGAATCTAAGAGGGAGCCACTATAATTTAATGTGAGATTTCTCGATTTTCATTGTCCAACTCAGACCAGCACCCATTTGGACAGTATTTACGTAATGCTATTTGAATTAGTCTCACCATAATTACCAAATACTGATGGTTATACCATAAAAAGCGAAGTCTTAATTTGATATAAAACTGAAATTGAATTTGCGACTAAAATTCAAAATTTCTCTTGAAATACTCTTTCCAACCACTATTTCAATGTTTAAACTAGTACTATTTGGTTTCTACTTAAAATGTACTCCATTAAGCGCTACTTTTCCCCTTATAATTTCTAAATTTTGTTTTAAACCACGTCCGATATAGAAAAAAGCATTGTACTCATTTTTCCTTTTTCTTTTTGCCTTTTCAATGAACTTGTTAATAGGAAAAAAGTAAAGAAGAAGAGATGGTTTGAATTTCTACACTATTAAAAAAGCAGAAATCAGGGACGAACAAGTTTTGGAGCTAAACAAAAAAATTTATCGCATAATAAATTATCTATTTATTTATTCATGTCAATACGTGAATTTAGTAATAGAAATAAACAAGTAAATAAATTTTGTAGCTAAAGAGAAAATAGGAATTTGTTCTGTGTTGATGTATTATTGACCAATTTTTCTTTTGTTTGTTTATTCCCGTTAATAAAAATCTGTATGTCGCACTGAGTTGAAATAATTAATTACAGATGATGTCAAAAAAAGGTACAGAGTAGTGCAAAAAAAAAAAGAAGTTGGTGAGTGAAAAAGGACAATGCTTTTGATATAGTAATCCAATTAAAATAAGTATGTTTGTAGATGAAACCAAAGAGACTTCAAAAGATAATTAAGACAAAAAAGGAAAAAATAAAAAGGAAAAAGAATGGTGAAAGTGGTTAGATTTAATTACCTTATCTGTAACCTTGGTGAGACCCTTGCTTAAGTTTTGAGTTTCAGACATTGTTTCATGAAATTTAACTTATGTTAGCAAGATTTCATATTCCTTTTAGCTCTTTGGTGGTTCTCATTTATTATTTAACTTAAGTTCTAATGGTGATAGAATGTACTATATTTAAATATCATATTATATACATAATTTTTACTTATATATGTATACTAATAGTGTAAAGAATTCTATACATATACAATAATGTCTTTCTTTGTAATTAAAAAGAAATTATCCATACATCTTTCTTAACACAGAGAGACAAACACACGTATATGTCACCCATTTGTTGTTGTGGAAACAATGTTTGCTTAAGATGAAATATTTCTTTTTTCAGTAATCATTAGAATAAAAGGATTAGCTTATTTACTTAGAAATGGCAATTGACTACGCAACCGGCCACCATTAATAATTTGCAGTCCTCGTGTTTTACATACAAAAACAACAACAACAAAATTATTAACTCCAGTTTAGTTCAGTTCAATAGTTTAGTTGTTGAACTAACGTAGTTAAGCCGAGAGAGAGATGATGATTGATACTCTTCTTCCTTTCTTTATTAAGTCACTTGCTTGGATTAGACGACGGTTTTGAATAATCACATTGATGAATGATGATCACTCACTTTTTAATGAATGGAAGCGTTTATATACACAAAAATCTCTTAAATGCTTCTTTAGTTCAACCACTCAAACAAAACTCTCTATATAAATTCTATCATTCTCTTCCTCATATATTGAACTGAAAGTTAGACTGAATGTGACGAAAATGGCTCCAAGTTACAACTTCTTTTATAATAATATTTTATATTTAGAGTGGGGATTAGGGTTGGAGTGGGGGTGGGAGTGGGCAGGGTTTGGGGTAGGATAGGATGGGGTGGGGTTGGAAAATAAGGTGAAAAAGATTAAAAATGAGTTTTGGAAAATATTTTTTCTTCTCTTGATAGGAAAAATATTTTCCTCCAATAAAATATTTTTCTTTTTCTTGATAGGGAAAACATTTTCTTCCAATTAGAAAAAAATAAGTCGATGAACAAAATATTTTTTAAAATATTTAAATCAATCAAATATAAAAAATTTAAAAAGTATTTTCCGAAAAATATTTTTCGTATCAAACCCACCCTTAGTTTCTTATAATAGAAGGGTAGGGATGAACATTTTATGAATGATAAAGCACCCCTTGCTTTTATCATTAGCTTTTGCTTAAAACTGAAGACAAGTTTCTATTATAGTGGTAGCGGTGTGGCTTTGTGGGCTATATAACTCTATGAGCGATATCGCATAAAAGAATCTTTTTCTATTACTTATTTTTATCAGATGAATCGTTGCCAACCCATCAGTCAAATTCATGAGAAAGAAAAGTATATCAGCTTTAAAATCTTGATAATAGCAAATAATACCTCAGTCCCATTTTATGCGACGTTGTTTGACAGTAAACAGAGGCTAAAAAATGATATTTCAATCTAAAATACATCATAGATTTGTGTGGCTATAAAACCATGTCATTAAGTGTAATGATCCGACAGGTCGTTTTGAGCATTTGTATTTTGTTCAGCTGTTTGAGGTCTTGAGTAGTTTCATAAGACGTATTATGGCTTGTTTGAATCGTTGGTTTTGGTTTTTCAGATGATTCGGGATCGATTCAGAAGAGGCATTCTCATGTTAGAAGTTTTGAGTTGGAAGAGTTGACCGAGATTGACTTTTGCGTATTTGACTCCGGATCGGAGTTTTGATGGTTCCGTTAGGTCTAGGTGGTGATTTTGGACTTGGGCGTATGCCCAGATTTGCATTTGGATATTTCTAGAAGGATTCGGCACTAATTGGCGAAAGTTTGAAATTTGAAGATTTAAAAAGTTCATAAGTGTGACCGGAAGTTGACTTTGAAGATATCGAATTCGAATTTTAGTTCCGAGAGTTGGAGTAGCTTCATTATGTCATCTGGAACTTGTGCGTAAATTTGATGATATTCCGAGTTGATTTGATATGTTTCGGCGCGAGTTTTGGAAGTTGAAAGTTGAAAGTTCATTAATTTTGATTGGAGGTGCGAATCAACGTTGTTATGTGTGATTTGAGGTCTCGAGTAGGTCTGTATTATGTAATGGGACTTGTTGGTATGCTCGGACGGGGACCCGGGTAGCCCGGGTGAGTTTCGGACGTAGTTCGGATAATTTCGAATGGTTTTTCATTTGATGGTTTCTGATGTTACCTGTTGCTTTTGGCGTTCTTAGCGATCTCCAAGGCTTGGCCGCGATCACCTAAGGTGTTTGGTCTGCTGTGAAAATTTGCTCTCCGCGTTCGCAAGAGTATGCACGCGTTTGCATAGGAAGGTGGCTGGACTTCATCGCGTAAGCGCAAGGGTGCACGCGTTCGCGTAGTGGGTTGGACTGAGCTGGGCATAGGCTATTCTTCTTCACGTTCACATGGGTAGTTGCACGATCGCGTAAGGTATATGTGGAGGCAGTGTTTGTTGTCTATCGTGATCGCTGAGGCTTGTTCTCGATCGCGTGGTATATTTTCAGGGGCAACGTATTTTCTTCCTCACGATCACGAGGGTATTTTCGTGATCGCGATTCATTGATTCGTCCAGTGATTATAAAATACTCTATTTCGGGGGTTTCGGCCATTTTTACATATTTGAAATTATGGAGCTCGGATTAAGGCGATTCTTGAAGCAATTTTTACCATGTGGATTGGGGCGAGTGTTCTCTACTTTCTCATTTTTGATTTATACATGAATCTATCTTCGTTTTTGGCATTTGATCGAGGGTTTCAAAAGAGAAATTGGAAGTTTTTGTCTAAACTTTCCTAAAGTGAATTTTTGAGTTTTGAACATCGATTCGGAGTCGGATTTGAGTAAAATTAGTATGGTTGGACTCGTAATTGAATGGATTGTCAAATTTTATCACTTTTTAGTTAACTTCGGGATTTTGATAAGAGATTTGATTTTTATCATTTGGAATTGTTTCCTTAGGTATTTATTTGATGCCTTTGAGATGTTTTTGGCTAGTTTCGAGCCGTTCGGAGGATGATTTGAGCGGGATGCCGCTTTTAAGGAATTAATTGGCTCGTTTGAGGTAAGTGTCTTGCCTAACTTTGTTGAGGAAATTTTTCCTACTAATTGACATTATTTGCTATATGCGGGGGTGATACATATATTAGGTGACGACCATATATGCATGTGCCAAGGTTAATCATGCTCGGGGGTAAATTATACTATAAATTGCGCCTTGTAGAATTATGTGACCTTCTAACTTCATGTCTTACTTGACTTATAGATCACTACGAATATGAAATTAAATTTTAGAAACCAAGATTTAGTTTATTATAACTTGATTAAAATTTGACGGACTTTTAAGAAACATTGATGTGTCTAATTCAGTCATCATTATGCTTAATCACTAATACATTGCTAAGACCGTTATTCTTGAGATATTAGATTCTACACTCGTTTTGTCGGTCATTCTTGAGACTTGTTGAAATACTTGAACAATAAGGTTCTTGAGGGTTTATTGAACTATTTTTGGCTTGAAAGTTGGTTATTGGGGTTCATTTGGAATATTTGTTTAACCACTCTCCTTGACGTTATTTATGCTTCCTGCCTTGTTTGTCATTGATATACATATGCTTGGTGAGGAAGAGTGTAAAGCATGAAGGGTGATCCCGTGCAATTGCATATATATTATCATGTGAGGGAGAGTGTAAAGCACGAAGGATGATGCCGTGCCATTTCATATATTTTATCATGTGAAGAAAAGTATAAAGCACGAAGGGTGATGTTGTGGCATTTCATTTGAGAGTAAAAGCACGAAGGGTGATGCCGTGCCATTTCATTAATATTATCCTAATCTTATTTATATTATCATGTGAGGGAAAGTGTAAAGCACAAAGGATGATGTCGTACCATTTCATTTATATTACCATGATTTTATGTTATCATGAGTTCATGGCACGAAGAGTGTTTCCGTGCAGACGAGGACGAGGGACATGCATTACGTTGTGATATCTTTTCCTTATCTATACATTCATGTCATTACCTGGAATTGTTACTGTTGCACCTATGTTATCTACGTGACTTGTCGTTGTTGTTCTGTCTTTGTCCTCTATCTCGATTGTTGTTATATTGTCCATGTTTTCTATATGTTTAACTTGCAAAGACCATACCTTCCTTCTTGTTGTTATATCTACATCCATGTCGTATCTATTTTGTTGCACTTTAGTATAAGCCTTCTACGATGTTAGCCATTCATGCCTCTACTTGTTAGATTATAAAGATCATGTTCTCCTCTTTTATTTGTTACATCTACATCTATGCCTTCTACTATGCTGATTAGGTGAAATTATGTTCTTCTTTCCTAATCGATGTTATCATTCCTATGCCTCCAACCTAGTCTATTACTGTTGTCCATATGTACTGCCTTGTTTATCATTGCTACTTGTGTATTTCCTACCTTGTCATTACTGTTATCGGCATTTCTTTTACCTGGTTGGTACTATTTTACGTATATTTGGTGAGGATAAGATAAATGCACGGAGGGTGTTGCCGTGTCATTTGATTTGATGTCTTGAGTATATTTCTCATATTATGAAAGTTATGAATTTATTACCTTGATTTGTTGGTTATCGCGCTAAGGAAAGGATTGGTCGTGATATTGAGGAATATTAATCGGGTTCTTCTAGAAATCACTTACTGCTTCGCATATTTGTTCTATTGTACTCTATTCTGTTGCGTTCTAGTATTTGTTCTATTGCTAGTCTTCTGCACAGGTTATACCAGTGAGTATCTTTTAACTAAAAAGCCTCGTCACTACTTCACCAAAGTTAATCAAGATACTTACTGAGTACATGGATCGGTGGTACTCATACTACACTTCTGCACCTCGCGTGCAGATTTTGGAGCGGAGCTGCGGGTGATGACGGAGGCTGACTCTGAAGATGTTCGTGCCTTCCGGATGTGGCTATCACTTATCTCTGGTTAATTCTAGAGTTGCATTCTGTTTAAGTACATTTCAAACACACGTTGTATTTATTTCACATCCGTTTTTGCAACAATCTAGTCTTAGTAGCTCATGTCTTGTATTACCAGTCCTTGGGATGTTGTATGGAATCCAGTCATCAATTGTTGATCACATTTATTTTATTAGAATTGTGTCAATTGTTGATTAGCTAACCTAACGGGTCAGTTTAGGTGCCATCACGACTAGAGGATTTTGAATCGTGACATTAAGGATCAAAGTTATAAGAAAAAAAAATAATATTTTTGAAGTTTGTAGTTTTAAACACTCTATAAATATTTGTACGACTATAAAATCTTGTACTGACGAGTGAATTAAAAAAAAGTTAAATTCAAATTAAATTATTTTTAAATTAGAAAATGGTTTGCTTTTTCAGCACAGACTATATATGCTAACATACAATAGGACAAAAGGAACAACTACTTATTTTGCTCATTCGATGGCAGTACCTAATAAGTACTATTTCATCTGTATCAAATTGTTTATCGTGTTTTTTTTATTTTACACGCTCTTAAAAAATATAATTAGAAGAGATTTCAAACTATTTTATCTTTATTTATATTTTAAGATATAATTTTTTTCAGGAAAATTATTTTATTTATGTGTTATTTTCATAATTGACCAGGATCTTGTCTGTACCAGCGGTAGTCCGCTCGACGGCGATAGACCCAAATCAAGAGAGTATCCTCGAGTTGAAACCGATTGGCGTCAACCAAGAATCAAAATTAAGAGATTCTATGATATGAATTTTTAGCCTTATAATGATGTAAATAATTAGTTGTATGGTAAACTCTTTTACCGAGCAAGGGGCCTGTCTATGCAATAAATACTACGGGATCTTGAGACTATGTGTACAGGATACCATTTTAGGGGCTCCCTGGGATTACAACAGCCCTTAGAATAATCAGAAACGGGCTTTTCAACCGAGCAACTGTATGTAGCCACTAAGGCAAGTCCAAGATCTATAGTATCTATGCATGACTGTACCACCATCTCAGAACCAAGCTAAAGATTACATGACTATAAGTTAACCATTCATATTTAGAGTCTCTTGATTTTAATAGAGTCTAGTTTGTGTTTATGAGTATTTAAACAATATAGTACTCAACATAGACAGATATCTAGCCGGCTATAAGCACGGCCATCGGAACAGTATAAAGTAAATAAAACAGAAATTAAAAGTACCTGGAACACGCCAAGACCTATTCCAAGTCGGACTAATGTGCTCTTCTTCTTTATTAATGTACAATTAATTACAAACTTTAGAAAGAATGTGGAGAGAATTCAGAACTTAGAAAGAAAATTAAATAAGAAAAAAAATTTCTTCTCTGCCTTACACAGAAAGGCTAAGCCTCTATTTATAAAAAAAAAAATTTATACAGTATTTCACTATTCACGCATCAGCAAATAGTGACTGTTTCTACTGTTCACACATCTGTGAACAGTGACAACTATCTCCGTTGAGGCCCTACTGGGTCTGGTCCTACTTGTCTGTTGTCCCACGTAGATATCTCTTTCATGGGTCCTACCAACTTTATTTTGTCGGATTTTTCCCTTGTATTATTATCATCTTTCTGACAAAATCTTCGTCAGCTTGGTCTTCTTTTTCTTGCTGAATTAATTTTTCAGCTTCTTCTAACATTTTATCAGGATCCATTTCCTCATCTGGTTGAGAATCTTCATATAAGGATTGACTTGTATTACTTTTCATAGACGCATCTGATTTTTGTGATATCTGTTCGATTATATTTTGTCAAACTTCTTGCAAATAAGCTTCAATTTGTGCATCTTTATCTCCAGGTTGATAAATAATCTTTCTGACGATATGCTTTAAAGAACTGTCTTCAATTTTCACAGTCTTTGGCTGAGAAGAATATTTTTTAACGCTTTGGACAATATTGTCGATAGTTTCTTGTCCCCATAGTTGCTTGGTTTCTAGGTTTTCTTTTAGCATCTTCTCCCAGAAATTATTGTAATAAGTTCTGTAAATACACGGTATATGTTCGTCTGTATACCCGAACTTTGGGATCCACTTATGTATCCAGGGAATTGAGAATTCCAAGAAGAAATATATTTGCCCAATTCTTTCGGGCCAATTTACATGATCTCTTTTGTATAATGAATCCAGATGAGGAGATACTTCTACCCATTTGTCATATAACTGCTTGAGCTGGGTAGGAAATATTGCAACTGTTGGTCCATGATAAGTCCACCAGTTTAAAAACCAATTAGGGATAGATTTGGAAAAATTCTTTTGACACACTTTTAGAAACCAAGTGTGTTTATGTTTAGCATTGTTATAATAAAAAGTAGAACTGAAGGCCTGGATATAATCCCAGTAAGTGCAATTTACTTTTATTCCACTGTCAAGAGTAACTTGTCTTTCCCTCATAGTAGAAAGACCCCATTCATCTGCGGATATAATCCTTTTAATAATAAATTTTGAGAAGTTTATAACTTGCTCATTTCTGGCATCTCTGAAGTGAGTTATGTCTACACTGTCAGTATTCTTTAATAAATTTTCGTAATATGTACGGGTCTTGTATGACTGGACCAGAAAATATAAATTCTCAGAGAAATATCTCTGAATTAATTCCCATGGTTCTGACTTTCTATCAATGTTAGTATTTTCGACAAGAAGTATAATTTCTTGTTTTGGCAATTTTTCATAGTTCTTGATATCATGAGAACTTTCCATAGAAATACTTGCATATGTATCACTTTGCAAGTTTGCTTGACTTTGCATATATTATTGCAGTGCCTCATATAAGGGGCTGTCTCTTGGGATATCTCCCAAATTAATAGATCCAGAGGATGATGCCTCATTGCTTTGAGATATATTCTCATTTGTAAGAATTCTATTACCCATTCGTATAACTGGGTTATTTCTGGAAGTTGTATAACTACTTCCTTGGCCGGTATATCTGCCCTGATTTCGTCCTCTTCCCCTTCCTCTATTAGAGGAAGACTGGGGTGGCCATACTGGCCTCATCCTGCAATTTGAATAAAATTGGTCAGGTTCCATTTAAATGTTCTCTAGTAAGAAAATCTGGCAAGGAATTATCAATTCCTTTTTTATAATCAATATCAAAGTCAAACAAAGCCAATTAGGCTTGCCATCTTGCAAAAATTAATTTAGAAGCATCATGCTTAAAATTTTTATTGAACATAAATTTGACAGCTTGAGCATCTCTCCTTATCAAGAATTTCTGATTATATAAATCATCCTAAAATTTAAGAACACATTTAACTATTGCGAGCATTTCATGAGCTACGGTTGCATACTTCTTTTGAGCCGCAGTCCACTTTCCTGAGTAATATCTGATAAGATATTCTTTCTTATCATGCGGGTTTACCTGTTTAAGAATGCCTCCAAATCCAATATCAGAAGCATCTGTTTCAATAATTTTTTGCCACGAAGGATTGGCAAGAGTTAAACAAGGCAAAGAGGTGACTTTCTTTTGGACAAGTCTAACAATATTGGTATGTATATCAGTCCAGGGTGATTTATAACCCTTTTTCAATCTTTCATACAAAGGTGCTAAATCTTTAGACAAGTTCTTTATAAAAGGAGAAATGTAATTTAAACTTCCTAAAAATCTTTATAATTGAGCCCTGTCCGTAATAATATCAGGAAATTTAGAAGTAAATTCTATAGCACGCTGAATAGGAGTTATCTTTCCTTGACAGATATAATGTCCAAGAAATCTAATATTAGTTTGGAATAAACTCATTTTTGGTTTAGAAATAACCAAACCATTTTGTATAACAATTCTCTTAAAAATATCAATATGTCGAAAATGCAATTCGAAGGTTTTAGAGTAAACAAGAATGTCATCAATATAGACAATAATAAAATCCAGATAGGGATTAAAAATATCATTCATAATCTTCTGAAATTCAGAAGCAGCATTTTTAAAACCAAAAGGCATAACATTCCATTCATATTGTCCAAACGGAACATTAAAAGCAGTTCTATAAGTATGTTTTTTAAACAATTGAATCTGTCAATATCCAGATTTTAAATCGAATTTGAAAAAGATATTTGCATCATATAATCTTGAAAGCCAATCTTTTTTATTTGGAGTCGGATATCGAACCCATTTTAAAACTTTGTTTAAAGGTTTATAATTGATTACTAACCGTGGAATTCCTCGTTCTTTTTCTGCAGCATTGTTGACATAAAATGCAGTGCAAGACCAAGGAGATTTAGAAGGTTTAATCAAATTCTTTTGCAAAAGAGTATCAATTTCCTTTTTGCAAAATTCTACTAATTCAGAATTCATTTGGCATGGGCGAGATTTAGTAGGAATATTTTCCTCTGAAAAAGTTTCTTCATATAGAAGGGAAACAACATGCTTTTTTCTATCCCAAAAAGCACTAGGATGATCAGCACAAATAGATACAGTAAATTGTTCAGAAATTAGTTTAACCTTTTCTTGAACTTTAGTAGACTTCAAAATATCATCTATAGACATGCTGTAAATCTCATGTTGCAAAGAATTCAAATGAAATATTTTTTTATCAATCAAAGAATTTATATTTCGTGCAAGAGGTTCAGTTATAAATTGAAATGAAATCTTTTTACCCATATAAGTAGCGTCAAATCCATTGCTATCAACATGAGTAAACGGGTAAATTGTTTGTATAAAAGGAGTTCCTAATATAATAGGAGGAAATATTTTATCTTTAATAAGAATTAAGAAATGAGGAATACAAACTTTCTGTTTACCAACATATGCATTAGGCAATTTATATTCAATTTTCATTCTATCACCAGAAGCAGAACTAATTTTATGAGAAGTTTTTTGAAAATATCTGGTCGGAATTATTCCTTCCTGAATACAGCTTATGTCAGCACCACTATCAATTAGCGCAGTTTCAGTATAGCAAAATTATCATCAATTAAAATAGTACACTTGACATACCATCTATGTGAAGTAACTATTTGCATCATTCCCAGAAATAAATCATGGTTAGGATCAGAAATAATCTTTTTAGAAAATTCAGATATTTCTTCTAAATCATTATTTTTAGAAATAATCCCTTTTTTCTTAATATCAACTTGACTAGTTGGAATAGCATTTCTCTCAACTTGTCCTATTCTATGATCCAAAATCATTTGATTTTGTTTGAGAGATTTAATTTCATTTTTAAGTTTTTCAACTTCAAATTTTAAATCATCTAATGAAGAGGTATTACTAGGAAGATTCATATTTTGGGGGGAGTTCTTTTCTAAAAGTCGTTTGTGAACTTCCGCATAGAATATGGAACTTCATCTAGTATATCTCTTTTTCGAATAGGCTTATCAGCCGGTTGTGAATTAGAAGTAGAGGCCATATTAATAATTTTTCCCGTAAATAGGGTCAGAAACTTCTTTTAATAATTCTAAAATATTATCAGAAGTAATTGGTTTTATTTCAAAATCATTTTGAAATTGGGATTGCAATTTGTAAAAATCCAAATTTTTACAAGAATATTCACCATTTTCATTATCACAAGTATCAGTATCAGATAAATTAAATAATTTAACAGACATTTCAGACGAAGTAGATGAAGTATAATCTGTATCATAATCGTCTGTAGAGCTTTCTGCCATAATTTGCAGAAATTTCTCTTTGGATTTATCATCCAGTTCAAGAGCAAGAGCTTTAAGCTTTTCTTTCTTGCAATTTGGAGCGATGTGGCCAAATTTACCACATCTATAACACTTTATATCTCGCAGATCTCGTTTAGATCTGTTTTTGGCGAATCGCTTTTCTTTGCAGTTTTTCCTTCGAGCATATTGCTCTTCTTTGGATCGATGTCGTCGCTTTTTACCCTTTCTTTGGTAAAAATCATTGGTATTTCCTTTTGCTTTTCCTCTTTTCTTTTTAAAAGAGGAGCCGTCTTCCATTCCAAATTGTTGACAGAAGTCGCCTAACTGAGTTCTTTCAGTTAGTCTCTGTCTCTTGAGCTGTTGTTTTAATTTCATCTTGTTGCATAAACTTAATCCTTCTTGAGTACATACCCCAATTAATTTACCATAAGTATAGGTATTATAAAGAATCTGGACATTATTTCCACGAAGAGATTTTCTAACTCTTTCTGCGAATAAAGAAGGCAATCCATCTATAAATTTTCCTTTCCAAGGGTCACTATTACTTTCGGGTAAATCCATAACCCTACTAATAAAAGTATCTTTATACCAACCAAATTCACCTAGATGTCTACATCTAAGTCCATTTAATAATGTACGAATATTTTCATACATGTTGGTAAATCTACCACTGAAATGTTCTATAATGGTTAATACTAAGGTGTAAACACAATCTTGTCTACCCGCTTCTAAAGGTCTTCCAAGGGTATCTACCCCTGGTTCATTCTTAACAGCATTATAAATAGCCCCTTTATCTGCAGTAGATAAAAAATTATCCCACTAGCCTCTTAATTGACCGGTAAATCCTGCTACAATCATTCTGCAAATTATTATCTCAGTATTTCTTTCAGAAGTAGCTTTGCAGATGGTAGAATACATCAACATACGATATACAAGAATACTAATTTGTCTATCAGTTAAACCATCTAAATTTCATTCGTAAATGGCATCACCGTTATAGCTGGTGTTGGTTTGGTTCCAGTCTCTTTCTTCCACTAGAACATCTTGAGGAGTTGGTCTTGGATAATAATAAGTACCCATTCTAGGCATATCACCATATCTTTTACCTAATTTTCTAAGCTTATTGAGTTCTGATCTAGTTTCTTCCCTATAATTTTTGGAAGGATCAGAAATATTCTCTGCAAATTCAGAAGCTAAATCGAGAGGTTTGAGGTTTAAACTAGCTAATTTTTCACTAACTAGTTGTTTTAAATTCGTGATTTAATCTGAAAACCAGCAATATCTGGAGGTCTCTGTATAGAGGGTGGTAATTTAATGGATGTAGAGGGCTCATCGGAAATTACTTGAGCCGAATGAACTACTAAAGAGCGATCTGATGATGGAGGAATACTAATCTTTTTCACCAAATCAATTAAACAATCAAGTTTTGAATCAAGAGAACTAATATGTTCACCCAAAACTTTAACATATAGCACAAGTAATTATTTTGACAGATTAAATTATTAACCTCTTTAATACCATTACTAGCAATATCATCTTCAATAAATCTTTGAAAAGCAGCAAAAGTAATATCTGTATTATTGGGTAATACAAAAGGAGCTTGCGGAGGATAAATACTTTTCACCATATTACCAGAACTTTCTAAATAAGTTCGTTCAAGCACTTTGATATACATAGGCATGTAAGTAGATAAAAACCATGGAACAAAGTATACTATCTAATTATGCAATGCACAGAATTCATAAAATTCTTGAGAAATACTTCTTTTATCATCAGTAGTATAATATTCAGTATACCAGTTTTTAAAACTTTTTCATTTATCATGACAAAATTCTGACAAAATATGTTTTCTTGCCGGTGATCCCGGACTAAAATCAATTTGGAACCTTATCATCATCTAAACATCATTCAAATTAAAATCCATTTCTGATGCAGTAGGAATATCCTTATCAGAAGACTTATCATTATCGTCTCTGACTATATTCTTAGAATCAACCTTTATACGATCAACACGTTTACTACCTTCAGTAGTAGGGATCGTATGAAGTGATGCAGCTTGGTTTAACCTAGCTGGACCATAAATTGGTTCTACATGAGCAATATAAGAGTGAGATGAAGGTAAAGATAATCTTCTGCTATCAGTAAAAGAATGCCTGTAAGGTATCAAGGACTTATTATCCTCAAACTGAATACAGATTCTACCATCAGGAGTTTGACTAACATGCGAAGAATCATGATTAGTAATATCTTTTGATTGTTGACTCGAAGATATAACAGAGTCTAAGATCCATGTGGAAGGAAAATTAATTTCATTCCACCCAATAAGTCTCCTAGTGGTGACTTTAGATCTAGCAAAATTAGTTTCAAATATCATAGTCTCATTTGACGTTTCTGTCAATTTACATCGAGGAGTCAAAGTAGACAAGAACTTATAATAAATTCTATAAGATAAACATATAAGTTCAGATCCAGGAGCATAATTATAACCATGAGTCTTAACATTTAAAGTTAAGGCATCTAAAATATTGATGTTAGATAAAGATAATTGCAAATTGGGTTGAGTATTGAAATATACGGGACCATAAGCCACCGTAGATTCAATAGAACCCATCAGAGATGCTCTGAAGTTCAGATTTCTTGCATCTCTTAATGCTGCCATAAAAGATTCTGGTAACCCTTTAAGGGTTAAAGGCTTAAAAGCAATTTGTACCATGCCAATATGCATAAAACTATATTTATTTTTATAAAGCATAATATCACGTTCATTTAATAAACGCACAGTTTGCTCTGAAGAATTTAAGGCAAGAGATTGTTCAGTTGTTTTTATTAACTGTTTGGAAGATAATCTATCAAAGAATCCATAAGCATATATTTTATTAATAGGGACTTGGGGAATTGTCCATTTATTTAATAAATCAAGATTCAGAGGTATATCTATGTTGAGATACTATATCTGTCAAATACCATAAAACAATTCCTAGAAAGAGATTTCAAACTATTTTATCTTTATTTATATTTTAAGATATAATTTTTTTTCAAGAAAATTTATTTTATTTATGTGTTATTTTTATCTTTAAAAACAATTACTATTTGTAATATGGAAAAAATATAATTTATTTTATTTTAAAATTTTAAAATAATAAATAATTTAAAACTACTACATTTATAAATCGCGACAGATAACTTGAGACGAAGGGAGTTAGTTGGTTTGAGCATGTCGATAGGCCCCTTAGCTTGGAAAACAATCAAACATGTTTGAAGCATTAAATTTAGACGATTAAGGCGCAAAACAAGGTCCAATTACTATAGTCTGCTACACTTTGGAGTTTCTCAAGACAACCTTGATTTTGGCAAGCATCGATATTGCATCCTTCGTAATGTATTTATACGTCCATTAACTAAGATATATACAGTAGTAGTTTTAATTACTTTCTTCCGTTCGCTTTTATTTGTTTATTATTTTAAAAATAAATTTTAATTTTATTTATCTATTTTTATATATTAAGAAAAAAATTTATTTTTTCTGTTTTATCTTTAGCATTAATTATTCATTCCAAATTATTTTTCAAAATCTAGTAAAGACTATACATCAATTAATATGAGTATCATGGTAAATTATGCACTTTATTTATTATTTCTTAAGAGGTGTGCTAAGTCAATAGTAGACAAGTAAAAATAAATGGAGGGAGTATAAGAATATTTATTTAAATTACCATTTATTTCTCCTAGACGTCTCGCTTCATTAATATTTACTAACTTGAACACCAATGATAAATTCAGGAAAAAAATTATAAATAGCTTTTTATTTTTAAAACGACAAATTCTTTGACATAAATTTAATTTGTCAAAATCTTTGTATTTGAAACTGGACGAAGCGCACTTAAGTATCATCCTTTCTGGAGTACAACTGATGGATTAATTGCTAAAAACAATAGCAGTGTTATTCAGAGAACGGAGCCCAAATTTGTTTAAAGAATGCTGCTAATTGGTAAGAATTTACCTTCACTCGGATGATCGTTAGTTCTCCAAGTACACGCAAGTATATGTGATCGTCAAGTAATAAAGTGATTCGAAAGTTGGATGTCGAACTCACAGAGACTTAAAGTAATTGTAAACCAAGCAAATTAAAATTAATTTACTGTCCAAGATAATCAAAAATCTTATTTTTCTGCTAAACTACTTTTGTAGAAATTAAACAAGTAATTAGTTAAATTAATTAGGAGCAAGCGATTGTGGACGGATTTTAATCAAAGGAGATGAAGATTCCAAGGGTTGTGGAGTCGGTTTGTCAATTTTATTGAGTTCGTAATTACACATGAGATGAAGATTCCTAGTTGACTGGATCGTTTGTATAAATAGAATGTTCACATTCGTCTATCCACAATATATCAACTCTATATTCCTATAGTCTTGAATCTATCATGAACGAAGAAAATACGATATTCAACTAAGCAAGACTGTTAGGTATATTCCTATCCTAACCACAAAATTTTTCTCCAAGCCACGGGTTTAGAAACAAACTCTCTTTAGTTCTACTCTAATCTAAGCACGACTTTCCCAAGCATAGATAGTAAATAGAACTCAACTGCTAGCTAAACAATTAAGTAATTATGCACAGTGTTAGAGAAACAACTTGTCACGACCCAAAATTCAACTAGTCGTGATGGCACCAAACCCAACCCACTAGGTAAGCCAATTAACAACTATCCCAATTTAATGAGATTTATTAAGAGAAGAAATGATAATACAACTGCTTTTATACAAAATATTTCCCAAGGACTAGTACTACAAATCATGAGCTTCTAAGATTTAGATTTTTACAAGACTAAACTGAAATAATTACAACATCTGTTTGAAATGTACATGAACAGAAATCTAATGCTACCAAGGACAAGTAAAAGCCATAACTGGAACCTAGGTACATCTTCAGATCCAGCTCCCGCTGTACGCAGCAACATCAGCATCCAACATCTGCCGCAAGGTGCAGAAGTGCAGTATGAGTATAACCGACCCCATGTACTCATAAAGTAATAAATTTAATCTTAGGTTAAAAGTAGTGACGAGCTGGAACAAGGGTCGGGGTCCAATACCAATAACCAACAACAGTTCATAACAAGATAAAAAAAATGATATAAGAAATAATTCAGAGATACGACGCTCAACTCGTTCACAGTTATGGGAAAATAGGCTTATTTTTCAAAGATATCAGCAAAACTCAGTTCTTTTCACCAAATCACCAAAGATATGAGTAAATCTAAAAACTGTAATTTTTTCCAAAAATCTTTCAACAATAATTAAGATGTTTCATTTTCAGATAGCATGAGAAAAGTACATCTCTATACCTACAGGTCAATGTGCAAGTGAAATCATGAATGTCACCAAAACTGGGTAGCATGAGGAAATGCATCTCTATGCCCGTATCTTAAGTACGCATGTCACATGCAATGCACCTCAGTTATGAACTCATATACTCACACTCTCAGATTACTCAATCTCACTTCCTCGTATTCTCACTCACCATGCTCAATACTCAGCACGCTCAGTCACTCAGTACTGTACATGGAAGATCCAGCCCAAACATAAATAAATCCATGGCAGATCCAGCCCAATGCAAATAAAACCATGGCAGATCTAGCCCAAAAATCCATAGCAACTGCGCCCACTGTGGATGTGCAGATTCCGGAGGGGTTCCAGCCCAAGTGCTATAATAAGCCAAATCCTGGCATGAATCAATAAAGCCTGCTGTGACGTGCAGCTCGAACCCATAAATATCACTCACAACAGGCCCCTCTGCCTCACTTAGTGATCATTCTCTCCAGTCTTTCGGGCTCACAAGATCATGATAATCAGCCCAAATAGTGAAAATATAATGTATGAAAATAGGACAACAGAGACTGAGATATGATATGCAAATAATAGCTATGACCGAGTATAAATTTCAAATTAAGCAATTAATTCAACATGTAACACTATCTCTGTGGGTCCCAACAGTACCAACATGTGTCCTAAGCATGATATCTAACATGGATCACAACTCAATTACTCTAGCATGTAAAGATTTCACGGTTACAGATAAGATCGGGTAATTACACAATACTACAGAAATAACTGAGTCACAATTCACCCGGTGCACGCCCACACGCTTGTCACCTAGAATGTGTATCACCTCAACACCAAACACATAACACACATATTCAGGGGTTCATACCCTCAGCACCAAGTTTAGAAGTGTTCCTTACCTTGAACAAGCCAAATCCAATATCGAGCAAGCCAAACGATACTCCATATATGCCATCCAAAGCGTACCGATCTCCGAACGGCACGAAACTAGCCAAAAGCAACTCAAATACATAAAATAATGCCTAAGAAAATAATTCCACATGATAAAGGTCGAATCTTCAATCAAATCCAAAAGTCAACCAAAAAGTTAAACTCGGGCCTGCGCCTCGGAATCCGACAACTCATTCAATGACGAGTCCAACCATACTAGTTTTACTCAAATCTAACTCCAAATCGATGTTCAAAACTCTAAAATTCACTCTATGAAACTTAAGACAAAACCCCCCAATTTCTCTCTTGAAATCCTCAATAAAATGCCAAAAACAAAGATAGATTCATGAAACAAAATCAAAATCGAGTACATAACACTTACCCCTATTCATATGGTGAAAATCGCCTCAAAAATCGCTTCAATCCGAGCTCCACAGCTCCAAATATGTAATAATGGTCGAAACTTCCGAAATATAGTACTTTATAGTCACTGGACAAATCACTGAATCGCGATCGCGGAAATACCCTCGCGATCGTGAAAAAGGAAAAGCACCGCCCCAAAAAATACCCTATGCAATCGCATATAAATCCATGCAAATGCGGTACACAAAGCTCACCAACTACGCGATCGCTGAAACAAGACAGCGAATGCGAAGAGAAACAACCTCTACCAAGCTCAGTCCAAATCACTACGTGAACGCGTTGCTCAAACTGCAGCAACCTACGCGAACACATCTGAGGACTCGCGAACGCGATGAACAACTTTTCCCCAGCCATCAAACAACTCTACGCGATCGCGAATAAGGATATCAGATGCTCAGCAGAACCAGAAATGCCAAAATGAAGGAAAATGATCCAAATTAGATCCAAAACACGCTCGAGCCCCTCGGGACCATGTTCGAATATTCCCACAAGTCCTAAACATAACACGGACCTACTCGAAGCCTCAAATCACGCATAACAACATTGAAACGACGAAACGCACCTCACATCGAACTTAATGAACTTTTGAACTTTCAACTTCCCAAAACTCGCGCCGAAACATATCAAATCAACCAGGAATGAGCTCAAATTTTGCACACACGTCCCAAATGACATAACAAAACTATTCAAATTCTCGAAACTACAATCCGAACCCGATATCATCAAAGTCAACTCTCGGTCAAACTTATGAACTTTCCAAACCTTCAAATTTCTAACTTTCGCCAATGCACACCGAAACCTTCTAGAAATATCCAAATGTAAATCCGAGCATACGCCCTAGTCCAAAATCACCCTCTAGACCTAACGGAACTATCAAAAATCCGTTCCGGGATCAAATACACAAAAAATCAAACTTGATCAACTCTTCCAACTTAAAGCTTCAAGCATGAAATTCATTCTTCCAAATCGATTCTGAATAACCTAAAAACCAAAACTGGCGATTCACACAAGTCATACGGAGCTACTCATGCTCTCAAACTATTGAGGGAAGTGCAAATGCTCAAAACGACCGTACGGGTCGTTACATCCTCCCCCACTTAAACATACGTTCGTCCTCGAACGTGCCGAGAGTCGTTTCAAAGACATCAAACCGCCGTGTAACCTTACCATGCACATACCGGGGGTGATCCCACGTCACGCAATCCTTATAAGCCTGACAACACAACATAACTGACGATCTTTAATTCAACCTTAGTCCATTAACCTTGGAACCCATTTTCCAACATCCAAAATTCCTTACAAGACCCGAATCTCACATCTACACACTGTACGTCTGAACAAGGTGTATCAAGCCATAATCGACAAGATGCAATCACATACTATACCACATAACTCAGATGCTCACAGCAATAACCTCTGACCACAGTAGCTGCTAAATACAAACCCAATACCGGTAATAAACCTCATATCAAACAATACCCATTCTAAAACCTTCATACACTGCCGATGATGAAAGAAACACGTAGAAACTTGTAACCACTTATCATACCAACAAGTCATGCAACTCTCCCTCCTTTGACAAAAACTATAGCTAATTTAGCCGACTTCCGATATTATCCTTCCAAATATACCGCAGTCAAATCCGTTAGCACTCATTCTAGGTCCGACGACCTCATCTTATCAAATACAACCGCCCTATTGACATGCCATACCAATAAAACCTTAAGCCATAAACCATGTAATCTGTGCACCAATATGCAACAATTCAAGTGTACTCAGACATAGAAAATGACTCATATGAGAGAACCGTCCCGCAAGCTCAACAAGTACCAACACAACACAATGCTAAGAACCCATCACCTACCGTGGAACCAAAACACATGAATCTAACACAAAGGATCATATCCCAACATTACTCCGTTGCAATGCGTGACCCCATCCAAACACTGGTCCACATGAAATACCTCAATTCACAATGCTCAAATTCGACATCCACGTGCAATTTGAAGTCTAGTACCAAAAGTGCATGACCATAACAATTGAGAAGTAAACAACACCATATACCACATCCCGGAAAGACCATTACCAAGGCGCAGTCAATCATTCCACACCCCAAATCACCAAGGCACATGAAGTACGCTATAAAGCTCAAATAAAACCACACCATGTGTGCATATAACCAACAAATCACAACTCCTCGTAGCATAGAAGAGTAATACATAGATCATATCAGAACACGAATAAGCTCAACTCTAATTGAACGATACACCCCTCAACACTAATAGTTCTGAGTCAACAAATCCGACTCGGTGTAGAATACACATCCTTATTGGGCCTACCAATGGGCCCCCAAATCAACCATGGTCGTCCACAATTAGATAAATAATCCTCTGAAATTTCACAAGACCTAGCCATAACATATACTAACATCTAGCCAGCTTTGGCCACATCTTCACAGTACACAACTCCGAAACAATCTGTTTTCGAGAACTCTCTCAGTCTCCAAATCCGTAGAACACACGAATCACCATATTTGATCTCAACTCCACCGCCCGAATGTCTAACACATCTCTCACACACGATCATCCCACGAGGAATACTTCTATAACTACTTCGTAAATATAAACAGTCGATCAACCAGGCGAGTACCACAATACCAATGAAGCATCCGTAAGGCAAAGCACAATGTGCCTTCTCAAATGTGCACCTTTCTTAGACAATACTAAGTAGTAATAACATTCATCTAGGCATCTGAAACCGTCCATATTGTCTATGAATTCTTGACCTTCCCTTCCAAACTAACCCGTGACCTTGCACACGCAAATCTTAATCCCACACAACGTACCACATCTATCATGCCATCATATGAAAAGTACGAGAATCTCATAATCAACTCTGAGTCACCAGCAGAACACATACGCGATTAGTGAAAAACCTTCCATTGATCCCATCCAAGAGAAAATCACGATACATAACATGTTCCTCACGCCGGTAGGAAATATCCATCTGAAACCGTGGTAGAATCCATCGAAACGTTTCGAAACCCATTAACACGCAACCAAGCCATCAAAACTAAATCTCTCTAACTCAACCAAGCCACACAGGTCACCAAACCTAAGAGTATTTCCACAAAACACCCATAAAGCATCAGCTCATCATAAGAACCAAAAGAACCGAGCATACCATTACCATATTGATCCAACCTACTACCAAATTGTCCTGTTTTCTCCGAGTTTCTTCTAAATTGCCTTCAAGTTGACACTCCTCCCGCCATAATACCATGATCCTCAACCAAAACTCATCCCACAAGATCCTAGAATAAAATCACACCATCCTAAGGCCTATAAGCCGTTGCATTCCCTCTTAAGCACCCCAAAAGTACCACAACCGAGACACCCACTCTGAAGGGACATTCTGTTAATATAAAGCCACATCCTTCACCTTCCTGATGCTGAAATGTAGAATCGATAATGATATAGAAATGCCACAAGGCTCGATACCATTCAACTAAAATCTCATATTATAGCCATATACAAATCAGCAAAATTCTCAATTGGTACATATAAATCTTGAATCCATCAGAACCTTCTCGAGAGTCATCCACTCTGCTCAAATCTTAATTGCACTGACCAAACAGGCCGAATGACCTATGCCCCATTAGCACGACAACACCCAAATAAGTAATCCACACATTTAAGCAACCAAGTAATTTCCTGCTCCACGCGCAGTATATCCTTCACGAATAACAACTCAATCATCCCATGATTCCCATATACCCATAAAGTGTAACATAACCCGTATCCAGAAATTTCTTTACTCGAGTTATCCTCGATCTCAACCTTCGCAAGCCACATATAATTCACAAGTATGCCTCAAACCGAAACCAGCACAACACATAACCATGCAATCAAATCGGTGCTAGAAGACTCCCCCACTTGGCTGAAAGCCCTAGATCAAAACACTCGATAACAATACCCATACTCTATTGCTAAATATCGCAGGGAGATTCAACTAAATCCTTCATAAGCTCGCATAACACAAACCATATAGTACCTCAATTCATTTACTAAGCTCGCATACATCCACATGAGGTCAGGTCAACTATTACAATCGATCCAAACTCAAATTGTACAAACATACCCCACTGGTAGAAAAGAAAGTCTCCACACAACATCATAAGGATCACACATCCATAGATTACCCCGCAGGTGATAACCCACCCACTTAGCTTCAAACTGACATCTCTCTATAGCCTTTCACAGCCACAACTACTATGCCATCACTTAATCTTCTTGAGTCTGAACTCACAACAAGACATAAAAATCTACTTCGTTCCACTATTAAACAACATGAAAAAATCTTTCAACACACTCATAACTCGAGACTATACGTCACATCAAGACAGAATTCAAGCACCCAATAGTCCTTTTTCACATCCCAGGGAAACTCTTCCCGTTACATTCAAACCATCTGAACACATCTCGCAGTAACATCATACTCATTATATGGTCATCCAACCACTCATCGAGCCATAAATTCCACTGATAGGGATACTACCGGACTTATAAGCCCAAAAGCACATACTCACACAACCGAAATCCCCGTGCTCAAGCTACAGTCAAAATTCGGCCTCAAGTGCTCCAACTAGCCCATCAACAGCACACAGAAATCACATCTCTCACCTCATGCATGGAATTCACAAGCCGTCGAGGTACAACTGATACCTAGCGCTCACATGCGCACACGAATGCCTGGAAGGGATTTAAAAAGCTACGCTTCAAGCTGAATCAATGCCGGACGATAAGGAAAGAAAGATGGAAAGTTTATCCTAAATGTCCTGTAGCCTCTCGAAGATAAGTACGGATGTCATCATATCGATCTGTACGACTCTACTAGACACTTGCTCATGACTTATAGAACCTATGAACCTAGAGCTATGATACCAACTTATCATGATCCAAAATCCAACTAGTCATGATAGCATCGCACCCAACCCACTAGATAAGCCAATTAACAACTATCTAATTTAATGAGATTTATTAAGAGAAGAAATGATAATACAACTGCTTTTATACAAAGAATTTCCCAAGGACTAGTAGTACAAATTATGAGCTTCTAAGATTTAGATTTTTACGAGACTGAACTGAAATAATTACAACAGCTGTTTGAAATATAAATGAACATAATTCGAATCTAATGCTACCAAGGACAAGTGATAGCCATAATTTGGGATATAGATACATCTTCAGATCCAGCTCCCGCTGTACGCAGCAACATCAACATCCAACATCTACACGCAAGGTGCAAAAGTGTAGTATGAGTACAACCGACCCCATGTACTCAATAAGTAACAAACCTAACCTTAGGTTGAAAGTAGTGACGAGTGATAAGTGGGAATTTTGACTACTTGTTAGTGCCTTTTACCTTTTGTTTTAGTCCAAAAACGTTTAATTGTGTTTCCAAAAACTAATGAAATGTGCTTAATTGCAGGAATGTTTGAAGATGAACTCTCGAGATGAAATCCAACTCAAAAAGGAGTAATCTGAACTCAAGGGCATAAAAAGCACAAAAGATCAAAAGTGCAGACAGCAGAATATCATTTGCTACCGTAGATTATGAAGGAAAAGTTAGCAGAGTTTGGTGCAAAGTGCGGTCCACACATAAATTGTGCGACCAAAAAAGCTAGGCCAGGAGCAAAGTTTAGAGAATGTGCATTCCAAGTCCATCAAAAGTGCGGACTGCACAAGAATTGTGCAGTAGCAGAAGAAGTGCTATGTGGCCGCAAATGTTAAAAATGCTGACTACAGAAGATCAACTGCGGCCGCAGATCAGAATTATGCGGCCGCAGACTTCCAGTCCTGACAAAATTGAAGAAAAAGTGCAGACCGGACATAGAATTGTGCGGCCGCATTGTTAGAAAATACGCCCAACGCTAGAGGGGGGTGAATAGCGTTGTAAGGAACGTTTAAAAATTTTCGCAAGATAAATGAAGAATTAAAAGCGTAAGTGCGAAAATAAAAGAGCGAAGGATAAAGTGCGGAATTAAAAGAAGAACGAATACACCGATATATAGTGGTTCACTACAACTTGTAGCTAGTCCACTTCTCGAGAGACTCTCTCGAGTATTCCACTACCTTCGTTAAGCTTCCGGGTGCCTAACAAACCGTTTACAACACGAACGCTTGAGTCACACAAGCTTCGTCAACAACCAAGGAAGAATCTCTTCCTAACTACAACAAGGGGCAACCTCCCAAAGGTGTAGGACACCACACAAACAACTCAAAAAGTGTTCTCTCAAAAGAGTAGATAGAGCGAAATAGTTTACCCTCAAGAACACAACTCTTTTCTTCAAGAAATGGCTCAAAATAGCTTGGATGATTATGAAAACTTAAAGCAATAAAATCTGATGATTATGAAGAAGTGTTGTATTTAAAATGAGGCTTGAAGGGGTTTATTTATAGCCCAAAAGCCTCAGGTATCCGTTGGGAACATTGGTTAGGCTCCCATTTCAACATCTAGGTTGAAAACAAGAGCTAGAGGACAAAAACTGTACTGTCTGCTGCCAAACAATCGATTGTTAACTACAGACAATCGATTGTCAAAAAAAACTAGCCGTTGGGCTCCAACGGTAATATGACAATCGATTGTCTAAGGCTGGAGAATCGATTGTTAAAGTCCACTGGAACAAAACAATCAATTGTCTATGCCAGACAATCGATTATTGGCCAGTGTCCAACAATAAT
>MCJB01012663.1:5687-26852 GCA_002018475.1 Nicotiana obtusifolia
TGGGGGGGTGGGTGTGTGTGTGTGTGTGTGTGTGTGTGTGTGTATATATATATATATATATGAATATGTCCAAAATATGTTCCGGAATGTTCTTATCATATTGTGCTATTTTTCGGGAGAGTATTTAAAGTATGAGTATGTATTAAAATGTTGTAACTTCACGTCAAGTCCAATTGAAAGTGATCACATCAAATTGTATAAGAGATTATATGTGCCTAAGACCCTGCTCAAGTATATGTTTAAAGTCTTAATTTGAAAAGGCCTTGTTGTTGATTATCCATGATAATGATTGAAAGTGGAATAGTGAGCTTGAATTATGAAGTGCGGCCAATGTGCCAATAGTGATATTGCGTTATGGCCAATGATGCCAATACAATGAATAACATGTAGAAGAATATGAATTGACTGGTAAATACTTTTAATAACGTATGCTTTAGAAGTATCGATTAGCCACCGACGAAGGGTAGGTTGAAATAACCTAACCCTGAAACTACACGTACCCGTGTAGGAGTGAAAGATTTAAAAACCTAGAAGAACAAGCCATATGCCTGGTTATCCCTAGTAGGATCGTTTTGTTAAATCATTCGACTTAACGAAGCTCGACACAAAGGTCAGGCTCATATAGGACAGTATCTTTGTTGAGACCATCATGTTCACTTATGTGCTACTTGCTACATCATTTGGAAGGCTTGTTCGCATTGTTGACTGGCTTTAGGAAAATTAGAGCGAAGTTGAAAATAAAAAATCATTCCCCCTCGGTTAGGTACAGATACCCAATTTTTACTAACATTTTCGAAATGGTTCGATGTAAGGTGTTTTTTTTAAAAAAAAAAATTGTAATATTTAAAATTTCCATATTGGTCTCTTTTTTCTATTTGGTTTGAACTATGCGGATTTGATTCTTACCGGAATAAGATACGTAGGCAACCTTTATCGGGTCTGATCCCTAATTTTCAAAAATCCAAAATATTTTCCTTTAGATTTATCTTTGAGACATCAAATCCAGAAATTTAAAAAAAAACAATAAAAAAAGTTGAATTCCAAAATATTTTTGTGCTTCAGAAGTTTTTCTTTAGGAAATTAAAAATAAAACTCATAATCCAAAAATATTTTCGGAAATTCGAAATACAAAAATATTTTATTTCTTGTTAAAAAGTCTGTCTTTCGAAAATTCTAAAAAAAATCGAAATCCAAAATAAAATATTTTCTTTCTTTTTTAGATGTCTTTCTTTCAACAACTCCCCTCCTCTCCTCCCCACCCACCAAAAAAAAAAAGAAACCAAAAATATTTTTCTTGTTAGAAGCTATCATCGTTTGAATTGTATAAGAGTAAGAGTTAGTTGATTACTTTATTCCTAATCTTCCCTTAACTACATAATGATCTGATTTATGCAGTGACTTGATACGTAGGCAACCCCCAAAAGGTTCGATCAAAATATTTTTCAACAACACTAAAATGAGGGATCAAAATGAGGCGAGGGAAAAGGAAATATATATATATATATATAGAGAGAGAGAGAGAGAGAAGAAAAAAGAGTGTCAAATAAGCAGCAACCTTATAAGCCGTAATGAAACATGAAGCCTTCCAAAAGCATGTTAGAGGCGGTGATAATACTAGGAGCATGACATATTACGTGTGATTCATATTTGTAAAATGCTTAATCATAACACCTTTGTTGTCTGTTATATAATAAGCTTAAAGTGGTGGGTTTGTGGTGAAATTGATAACACATCATTACTTCACTAGATTTAAGGGAAAGGTTGCAATGGCTAACAATGACGAAATCAAGTTGGTCAGTGACGACCCCCAGGGTCAGCCAATTGAGCAAGAGTCGAATGCAGTAAGAAGATTGAAACAACAATTGTCTGATGTGTATCAGGCTTCGGGGTTCGGTCAGCCTTCGCCTCAAGGTCCCTCAGAGGGAACTTCTACCATACCCATGGCTACTCAAATACCGCTCTATGCAACGAGCGATCAAATTTTACCGCCAAGGTATGTGCCAAATTACAGCTTCCCGTCCACCTCTGGTACCTCGAATATGTGACCTCCTGTCGCACCGATTAGGAATTCACCTCTCGTCGTGTCTAGGTGCCGGTATATACAATCCCACCACCACCGCTATGATGAGGCAAAACAATGAACCACCATCTCATGCTATGATGGACAATACTATTCTCCAAATATGACTTTCAGGGTCTCAGCCCCATACAATCAGACTCTTCAGTACGAGTCACTAGTGGAAATTAAAAATGCTGCCAAGACGGGTGAGCCAGATGAGATGGCCAGAAAAATAAAAAGGGTCGAGCAGAACATAAAGAACATACAAGGACTAGGTGGCCACAAAACTGTCTCATTTAGTGATTTGTGCATGTTTCCTCACATCCACTTGCCACCAGGGTTCAAACCCCAAATTTGAGAAATATGATGGCCACGGCGACCCTATCGCGCAGTTGAAAAGGTACTGCAACCAGAAGAGAGGTGCATGAGGAAAAGAAGAATTGTTGATGGCTTATTTTTGAGGAGAGATTCATGGTAGTGGCCTTTGAATGGTTCATCGACGAAGATATCTCTCACTGGCATGTTTGGGATGACATTGCCCAGGCCTTCGTCAAACAATTTTAGTATAATATTTACGTTATGCCATATTGCAATTCCCTATCCAATATGAAGTAAAAGCCGACTAAAAGCTTTAGGGAGTATGCCATCAAGTGGAGGAAGTAAGCAGCTAGAGTTAAGCCACCCATGGATAACCATGAGTAGATTACTATTTTTCTGGAGGCTCAAGAGCCTGATTACTTTCAGAACATGATGTCCGCGATGGGTAGACCTTTTGCAAAAGCAATCAAGATAAGAGAAATAGTCGAAAATTGCCTCAAGACTTGCAGAATTGTAAGTCAGGATGCCCTCAAAGCTACCACCCAAGCCATCCAAAATGGGTCGGGAAGTTTGGCAATTAGAAAGAAGAGAGATTAAGGGTCCATGATGACTTCAGGGTCCGGAGAAGTTCAAAAACGGGCGTCGCACCCTTATGTGCAAGTTCAGCAGGGGTAGTCCATCTACCCTCAACATTACTATCCCTCAAAAATTCCTCAATACTTTATGGGCCCGCCACAGTACACAATGTTTAATGCCTAGTCTTATGCTAGGCCTCCCAATCAACAGGTACGGGCACCAGCTCCAAGGATCCCCCGACCTCAGCAGCAATATTTTTGGGTACCCTACAATGCTCATCCCAGGAAGGATTATGGTCGAGAGTAGAGGCCGGTAAAAACATTCACTCCATTGGCCGAACCATACTCTAGTCTGCTCCAGAAGATGAAGCAAAAGGGCGTGATTGGACCTATCGCTCCCCACCATATGTATCCCGATTCACATGGATTTCAAGCAAATCCTAGATGTGAATATCATGCAGATGCCCTGGGGCATATCACTGATGATTTTTGGACTCTAAAAAGAGCCATAGAAAGATTTATCACTGAAAAGTTGATTGTGGTAACAATTGGTGAAAAGCCTCCCAATGTTCTAAATAACCCATTGCCAGCACACAACGATGTTCATTTCGTGGGAATGATTTGTCGAGATCAAGAATACGAGCCGATTAGTCAAGCAAAAATGACAGTGGGAATGATTCAAGATGGATTAAGACTGGAAGTAAGTCCAAGCCAAGATGTACCGTTGATAGTGAAAGGCGCCCAGAGCTTAGAGAAGGCAACTTTATTTGTTCCAAAAATCTCGAGGTTGGAAGTCTGCTCCAGTGTTTCAAGCCCAAGGTTGTATGTCTTGGGAGGCCACCCCGTCTCGAGGCAAAATCAGGGCGGTACAAAAGGTATAATAGAGCCGATCATAATCACGCCCACCATACAACCCTGTGTGACAAGCATGAAAACCATTCCTTGGAACTACAACAAAACTATGGTGACCTACAAAGGCAAGGAAATGATAGAAGAAGTGTTACTCTCCATAAGAGTTGAGGAAGGCCAAGCAAATCAGAGAAGGCCAAATGCCAATAAGAAAGTCACTGAAGAAGAGGCAGAAGAGTTTTTGAAAAAGATGAAAATTCAGGATTACTCAATCATTGATCAGTTGAAAAAGACTCCCGCTCAAATCTCTTTGCTATCTTTGGTCATACATTCAAAAGAGCATGCCTATGTACTAATCAAGATCCTGAATGAGGCACATGTCTCAGAGAAGACCACAGTGAATCAGTTAGAGGAGATGGCCAACAGATTTTTTAAGGTGAGAGAATCTCTTTTACTGATGATGAACTCCCTGAGGAGGAAGCCAGGCACAATAGGGCTTTCCACCTGACTGTCAAATGCGAAGGGCACTATGTAAAGCGAGTCATGGTTGATGGAGGCTTGAGTGTAGATGTATGCCCTCTCTCTACCTTGCAAAGCATGAAATCAATACAGACAGAATCCAACCCATCAATGTTCGCATCCAGGCTTTTGATGGCTTAGCAAGAGATACCATTTGTAGCTTTTCTTCCTCACCATTATTCACCACCAGATCAGAACTACCAGACACTATGGAAATCACTTGAAACCAGTCGCAAGCTCCATTGTGAAACCACCTGAAAATACTATTTCTGAAGTTGTATTGAAGTAATAGAAGAATTTCATATTTCGATTTTCTGAAGTTACACTGAAGCAATAGAAGAACTACGGATCCATTTTTAAAGTTGCACTTTGAAGTGATAAATTAGAATTTCAGATCTGATTTTTCTGAAGTTGTAATGAAGTGATAGGAGAATTTTAAATCCAATTTTTAAGTTGCACATTGAAGCGATAGAAGAACTTTAAATCTTATAAAACTTCAGACACAATTGTGAAGTATGTTCCGAAGTGAAAATTTTTATATTTTTTTGTGCAAGGCAAGTATGACTTTATTAGTGGCCCCAAATTTTGGTATATTTACATGTAGCCTACATCAGGATTTTTTTCATTCTTATGCTTGTTTGAACCCGAAAATTTTAGTTAAGGGTGGAGGGTCATATCAATCTCGTAACAACCCTCATGATATAACATACGGTGTATTGCATACATCAAATTATGGCAAGAAATACACAAGTCGAAGAAGACTAAATGCTTTAAGGAAAACCCCACGTATGACTAAATTCTTGCCTAAAAGTAGGGTCCATATAGTGATGCCCTTTTAACCTAATAACATTTAAACAATAAAAAGAAAATCCTCTAAATGCGTCAATACGGTATATTATGTAAAACACAAAGTTGATTCTAACTTAATTCTTCATTGTATATGTTGCTTTAATGTTCTCTCGAGAGCTCACCTTCTCTTACCCCAATTTCACTTGGGGTCTCTCCTCTACGTCCATCCCAAAACCTTTTCCTCGTCGTCCCTTTCAAACGGACGACGACCAGAACCTCTTCTTTCTATCACTACGATCACGATTATTCTTAACTCTTCAAAATGCCACCAATTTCCAAGATGGGAATGTTGAAACCATTCCAACTCTTGGAAATAAACATCATATCCGCCCAAGATTTGGAGCCTACGTCCAAAAAAATGAAAACCTACGCCACCGTGTGGGTCCATCCGACACGAAAACTCACCACAGGCGTTGATGTCGAAGGCGGCAACAACCCTACATGGAACGACAAGTTTGTTTTTCGAGTGGATGAGGAATTTCTCCGACAAGACACCTCCGCTGTCCACATTGAGATTTTTTCCGTCCATTGGTTCCGAGACTCGGTCGTCGGAACGGTTCGTGTCCTCATCGGAAACCTAATCCCTCCTATTCGAGCTCATGGCCACCATAATCAACATCTTGGAATGCGTTTTGTTGCACTTCAGGTTTGATTTTGTTCATTCCTTTGTTTTTTGTTTTTTGATTTCTCTTCATAAGTTGTTTCTTGGTTATTGATCACTAAAATTTGTCTGCGTGCATAGTAGTCGCATGCATGCATGCATTCGATTTGCGATATTTTTTTATCTCCTCATTGTTTAATTTTATCTTCTTAATTCTTTTTTCTTTTAATCTAATTTACCTTTTCTGGATGTCTTATTCTTTTCTTTTTATTTATGTAGAAATTCCACATTGTCACCCTTTTAACGTAGGTGACAATACCTTCAAATATACTATATGTCATGAATTAGGTATATATATTGAACCACCGACATAAGTATATATTGCTTATCGTTTTTAATACTCCTTAATAAATGTAACTGTTTTCATTAAAGATTGCATGTAGTTAAAGTTTTTGTGTTAATTAATTTGTGACGATAGGAATTTAGCGACCAACGTTGGTCTGTCCAAAAAAGCGACCAACTTTGGTCGCAAAACGGGTAAAAATAATATTAATTATGTTGCGACCAACGTTGGTCGCAATTTGCCAGATTATATTAATTAGGAAAAACATATAGAAACCAACGTTGGTTGCTATATGTTTTTCCAGAATGTTTGGTCCTTTTGTGATAGAGACCAAAGTTGGTCGCAAAAGTAAAGTGACCATCTGAATTGTGACCAGGCCTGTTCGGTCTTTTTTTGGTCGCTTTTCGACAAAAACAGACCAACTTTGGTCGTTTTTTATGGTCGCTTTTTAGCTGATTTCTAGTAGTGGTGATTGTTACTTAATGATTCAATATTTCTTTCAATTAAATCTACCTTAATTGACATTTAAAAGGTCTATCTATTTTTGTGAACGTAGATACGTCGTCCATCAGGTCGTCCTCAAGGTATACTTAACATCGGTGTGGCGTTGCTTGATGGCTCTATGAGAAGTATGCCACTATATAGACAAATGAGCACGTCAGCAGTTGGATATCGCGATTTGATGGAAGAAGATGCACATCTACCACGCAATAACAGCACCAGCAACAACAATAATAATAGCAACACCAACAATATCACTACTTTAAAACCTATATTACGTCGATCAAAGAGTGAACGTAGCGAACGTTTTACTTTCGATGACATTTCTATGGGTAATAGTTCATTAGTTGCAGTTCCCTCTAAAACAAAGGCAATGGCTCGAGAGAAGGAGAGCTCAATACTTAGTATTTCATTTGAGCCTCCGACTCATATGATGAAAAAGAAGGGAAAAGCAAGTTCTGTTATTAGTGGTGCAGAGCTAAGGGAGAAACCAAAATCAGAAGGTAAAAAAGGTAAATCAGGTTCTGTTTTGAGTGATTCAATTGTGAGCAAAGAGTCATTTAGTTATAATTGGCCCAATAATGAAAAGCCCAAGCCCAAACTCAAACTTATTGAGTTAGAACTGGGTAACAAAAATGAGCCCACAACTAAGTCCAAAGGCTTAGGAGTTAGTGACAAACCTAAAGAGACAACAATACCACAAATTGGAAAGCCCATTGTGAAGTATAGTGGAAATGATTATGGAGGCCCAAAAGGCCCAATGCAAAATGGCAAGTTTGTTTATGGAGGCCCATTAAAGGCAAATTCTCTTTTTTCCGAGTACGAAATTGGGCCTTCAGCTTCTGAAGTGGCAGCTGCATTGGTGGAAAAGAAATATCCATTGGATGATAAAAAGAGCTCAGACTTGGATGGTTGGAGCTTAGACGAGAGTGTCGAGGGGCTCCGGTCGAAGCTCGAGAGGTGGCGGAGGGAACTTCCGACGATATACGATCGTGGGATGGCCTCGAGCAGCTATAGTTCGACCGGACTTCATCCGAGAAGGCATTCGGATGGAGGGAGTAGCTTGTTTTCTTGCTTTGGTAATATTTGTGGGCTTGAATGCCAATGCATTTGTGGGAAGCCTCAAAGGAGAAGTCTTAACAACAAGTATCGTAGCCCATCAACTGCTAGTCGATCATGGTTTTGAGAAGCCCAAGCCCAATTACATTTTAAGGCCCAATTACATTTTAAGGCCCAATTGAAGATGATATTCAGGAATTTAATTGGGGAGTCTTGTTGTTTAGGTCACTCTTTTCACTAAACTTGTTCATTGTTTCTTTTTCTTTTTTTTTTCTTTTTTGTTTTACAGTTCTGTAATTGTGGTTTTTCTGGAGCAGAATTTGTCAAAATAATGTTTGGTCTTTAGCATAATTTATCAAGTTTATATACATTGTCCTGTTATTGATTGACACATCTCCTGAAAAAAATTCATTTGCTTCCTTTTTTTTCATTCCTTCCTAGGTTGATAGGTAGTCGGGGGTGTCTCCTAGTCTTACCGGTAGTATTAGTAATACTCTTATATTTTCTTGTTCCTTGATCCTTTTATTACACATTGTGTCATTCTTACAAGTAGTTTTAGTTCTATTCTTGTATTTCTTATCTCTAGATCTTTATTATTACACATTGTATCTTTGTTTATTTCTTGTTGTCATATTGGTTGCTTCCTTGTCCTTGAGCCAGGGTCTATCGAAAACAGCCTCTCTATCTTCACAAGGTAGGGGTAAAGTCTGCGTACACTTTACCCTCCCTAAACCTCACTTGTGTAATTACACTAGGTTTTTTGTTGTTGTTCCTTCTTGGTGCTTTGACCAAATCCCTTAAATAGAAAAAATCTTGATAGGGAGTGTTTTCCCTTTTTATGGGCCCCACGAGGCGCGTATTCGACTTAGCTAGGTCAGTGAATTCCAAACTCCAAACGGTTATAATTTTTAAGAAGAAAAAGGCTGAGATGCTTGTCTATTTTGATCAGCAGGCATGAAGCCTTATGATATTTGAGGTAAAACAGTTTCTATTGAAGGCTTCATTCCCATGATTTGGGCTTTAATTAGTAAAGGAAACAAAATGAACATGTTTGTTTTGAGCTTTCAGAAAAGCATAAATCAGCATTATTACCACAAGCAAATTCTTGACTCCAGTAATACAACAAAGAAGACATAAATAGGAGTAAGGACTCCTCATTTGATTGCAGAATATTCATTTCCTGGAGTAAACATGAGAAAAAGAGAGCACACAGCCGCCTTTTTCCGGGATCAACATACTCCCAACTCCTAAAACGAGTTAATCAAAGCGCTTCAGTGCAAAAACTCTCTGGGATCAGTGACATAACCAGTCAATGCTGATGCTGCAGCTGTATACGGCGATGCAAGATATATCTGGCCTTCCTTGTGTCCCATTCGACCAGGAAAGTTCCTATTCGTAGTTGATACACAGACCTGCAAAACAACCATTCGCAATGTCAGGTAACGACCTACATCCCAATGACAAGTTTGACTCTCAAAATCATCAATAGAAAAGGTTCTGCATCTGGAGAACTTGGTTTCTAGAGACCACCAAGAAGGAATATAGCAAGCAATTTTACATAGGAAAGATGCCGATGTTAGGAATTCAAGAGGGTCTACCGGAAAATACCCTCTCTATCTTCATAAGGTAGGGGTAAGGTCTGCGCACACACTACCCCTAGACCCCAATTGTGGGCTTACACTGGATTTTTTTTTTTTGTTGCTGTTATACAAAACAGATATCAAAAAGGAAACAAAAACCAAAAGGAACAGATATGGGAAGACCTTCCAAAGTAGGTTCGGGATTCTAGTATGTTTAAGCTATTGCGTTCTAAATCAATAATTTTGTACATATTGAATGAATTGTTTAAGACAATAACAGGGTTTGGACCAAAGTTATCGAGTTCGGGCCGAACCCGTAACCTATTCACTAGCTCTGCCCCTGCCCGCCAATAACATCCCAACAACATGACTACAACATATAACAACACGCCTCACTCCCAAACAAGTTGGAGTCGGCAGGTTTCTTCTGCATCTAGTGAAAATGAAATCCATACAATTTCCTGCTATTTTAAACTATTCTGGACTCGGTCTATGTGCTAAATATGATGATGCTAATTATAGCTGTCGATTATCTGTATACTCGACGCAGAAGAAACATTTATGATTTCTAAGAAAGGGTTAATCACAGGAAGAGACAAACATGTTTCTCATGTTAATACTTCTGAAGCTATCTCTTCATTAATAATTGTCCTAGAGAAAATTTACGATACAAATAAATCAAATTTCAATGATGTCACCACTATAAACTAGCTTTAAAAAAATATTTTCCAGCTTGTAAGGTGTCCAATGCATATTCAACTACAGCATAAGATTGAATTAACTTATTCCTGATCAAGGAAAAATCCACTATCGCACATCCTATTTGTCCCAGACAAGCCAATGATGTTAACTCAAGAGTCAAATACACCTAAATAGTACTCCGTCTTTTATGTGGCAACATTACTATTTGGGGAGTCTATAAGGTTGTTCTTTGACCACATTTTTCTTAAATATTTTGAGTTATAAATTATTATGACTTATGATACTTTTGAGGTAGTTGTTTAAAATTGTAAATTTTATTTTCAAAAGCTTGAAGAATCTATGTCTAATTTCACGGTCAAAATTAAGAACTTTGACCCTCAGTACTCCGAATCGTGCCACATAAATTGGAACAGAGGGAGTAGCATATTAATTGCAAGTTAACTATTCATACAAAACAACTAACAACTTGCCTGAGCTTCATTCATGCGTGCGTAAGTGTCTTTAGGGCCACCCAAACAAGCACCACAACTAGGACTTGCAGGTGTATCACAGCCTGCCTCCTCAAAAATCTGGGAACATGTTTTGCCGCCGGATCCTGGAACTGGGAGGCTATATACATCCATCCATACCTGAAATGGTTTTGTAACATTTACATCGTATGGTACTTCTGCAGTGATATTTTTGCAGCTAAGATACCAAGATAGTAGCATGAAAAATACGATTAACGAACCTTTTGTGTAGCAGGAACAAGGAAAGTTGGAACCTTTACCTTCTTACCCTGCGTAAGACAAGGTTATTTGTTTAACGTGAAAGATCTAACACATCCTGCTGAATTGGAAGTACATCATAGAACTTGCATTTCCCATTTTCTAATTAATTTAAAAAAGAAACAAAATGTTGTATTAGAATCACTTGAAGAACATAATGAGATCTGATCCAGGGATTCCGAGTCTTATTGCACGATAAAGATGAGATAAATTAGGACTAAATCACGAAAAATGAGTTAGTATTCCTCTCCCTGCAGGGGTGGGAGCAGAAATAAACGAGTTGAGATTGCCACAAAAATAAGCGGCAATGCAAATAATTGTGAAATATTGTAAGTCATTACCGCATATGTGTTTTCCACCACTACAGAACAAGAAATCTAAAGAAAAAAGAATAAAGACTTGCAAAAAGACAACTGCCCTAACATGGAAAGCAACATTACATCATGCGCGTCAGGTTGTCAACTGTTGAGTCCAACCATAATGCAGAAGTCAAAATGGATAAAATTGTGAAGGTAAAGAAGTTAACCCATTAATCATCTAAGCTTCAATTCCAAACTAGTTGAAATAAGCAAGATCATATATGAATCATCGGTATTCATTTCGTTCTATTCAAGCCAATTTCATTCCATTACCAAAAAGTTTGTCTTTAAAAGCAAATAGGGGTTCTCTGTAACTAGAGAACATTTATGTCTACATAGCCATAAAAGTCTCCAACCAAAACAAAAGGACTCCTCAATAAAAGCTCCTAATTTAAGTTTTTTAATTACAACATTTAAGTCTTAGTCAAACCTAGTTAAATATCGATCCTTGCTTCCACTGTACTATGTTCTTAGTTAAGCCAGCACTGATTCAGAGAGAACGTAGGACTTGCAAGAAAACAGGTAAAATTAAGAGGTAATGGTAAAACCATTGACCATTACAACATGCTTAAATAAAAAAATGCAATTTCTTCCAAATGAAAATTATTCTTTTCAAATCACATTATAAAGAAAAGAAAAAAACACCATTCCAAGTCTGCTGGTCATGATTTCTAGTACATTGCAGTCATCAGGCAGCAGCGGAGGCCATTAATAGCGAACAACTATTTTAAGAAACATTTTTAGTAATGCGTATAATCCTACATCCTGAAGACCCTTAAGTTACACATGCCACAGATGTAGTCTAAATGGATGCAAAAGGAAACAGAAATCAGTAATTGTTGGTTTATTGGTTACCCATTCACATAAAAATGAGTAGGTAAGAAGAAAAATAAAAAGAAACATATCAGTCACTTAACTTAGTCATTTTGTTACCTTCAACACTAATGGTTGACTAGAAATAGGATGTTTCTTCTTACTTTTATGAGAATCGCCAGAGGGGAAAAAAGGTACAACCAAATCACAAAAGTAGCCGTGTTTTGCTGAGTGCACCAAATCAACTACATGGTCAAATATAGATAAATGGAGTAACATCTTACAGAAGCTAGAAAAACTTTTGCAGCAGCCATGAAGTCCTCTGTTTTTCCACCAGTACAAGATCCAATATATACTCTGTCGATTTTGACATCTTTGCATTCTCTCGCCAAAGCACGATTATCAGGTGAATGAGGCTGCAGAGATTAAGAGAAGAATTATAGCATTTGGAACAGGCAGTACTCAAAATGAGTAGAAATTCATCTCCACAGCAAATAATACCAGAACATTAAACAAGAAGACAAGCTTAAAGCTACGCAAAGAGAGCAGTACGAGTGTTCTTGATCTCTTAATAATATAAAATCTAAGTTCAAATTTTGACAGCTAAGAATTATATTCACAAGCCAACACTGTTAGGACCATTGATCATTGATGAATTCCACAAAGAGAGAAGGCTAGAATATAACCAACCTTTGCCACTAAGGGCTCCAACTTTGAAATATCGAATCTGTACTCCTTAAGATATCTGAGTATACAAAAATCAAAAAGTTAAAAAAATAAAATTCATAAATGTAAAAGTCATCGCAATTTGAGCTGACAAATGATAACTTAATATTCTCTATTGGTTTAGGGAAGAAGAGAACGGAAGAAGGGTAAATAGAAGATGACTAGATGTCCGCAACACTTATGATGGAGTTGTATCAAATAAATAAAACCCTACAATCTCGAAGATTAAATAAGTCTATTTCATGAAGGAGGCTATTGCTTTACTAAAAGACTTCTATATCCCAAACATTTTGAAAAGAAACCAATCTTCAACCCTTCTGGTGTTAGCTTTGTCCAAATACAAATATTCCACGGCCAAAAACACATTATAATTCTTAAGGCAACAAATTCCTAATGTTCATCAGTTAGAATTTTACGACAAGCTGAAAGCACAAATTGAACAGAGTATTCCCAGACATTCAACATGGGCCAGACTTCCATTATTGAGTTATATAATGAGCCTCAGAAGTCACAACAAGAATCCAATCAGCTAGACACAAAGGCATAGCTAATAACTGCAGTCCAGTAACATTTTCTGAACTTTCTCGGCATTTAAGCTAAGATCAAAAGCAGTCTAATAACATTTTCTGATTTTGCCAGTTTTCAAGACATCTAGTCATCCTTCCTATTCTTCATCAACTTCTTAAATTACTCTTTCTCGTTACAAGAAAATGATGGCAAAAAAGGCATTTGTTTTTTGCTGTGAAATTGTGTCACCATATTCTCCAGGAATATAGAATAATTATTTCTACAAGTATACTATAGAACAAATCATTATCGTTAACTAATTTCCCACTTTTTTAATCTTCTTTGCAACAAAGTCTTTTACTGATAAAGAGCTCTGCTTCTTTGCAGTTGATCCCATATTTTGCACTTTTGCAATATATTTTGCACATTTATAGTATTTCAAATATCAGACATTATGCGAATAAAGTTGAAAATTTTCAAGACTGAGACAAATGCACACTAGAACGATATGGAATCAAATAGTGACATCGCTCCAATGGTCTTTCGTGTTAAATACCTGGCTCCTTCATCACTATAAACAGGTTCATAAGGCACAGAAGTCCTGCCCTGAGACAGCAGAAAATGAACGGACATTAGCTAGAACAGCAGTCTTTATTTTGGCCACCCATTCGACATAGCTAGAACATATGTTGAATGACGTTAAATTCACGAGGGAGGTGGAACAATTAAAGGAGATAAAGTCTAACCCCCAGCTTCCCCACTTACTTCAAGATAGTCATATGTTGTTTTATCCGCTGGGATGACACCATTCTTTCCACCAGCTTCAACAACCATATTGCATAATGTCATTCTTTCTTCCATCTATTAAAACAACGAAAGCCAATATTAATTAAATATCCTGCCTTGTTACTTCCATCAACAAGATTAAAAAAAGAAACTTACACTCAAGCTTTCAACTGTCGTGCCGACAAACTCCATTGCTTTGTATGTAGCACCAGCCACAGAAATTTCACCAATAATCTGCAATTTGGAACAAAGAACAAGAATTTGAACTCTGAAACTTTATCAATCAAACAATGTTGTAGCAAAACAGAAAACGAGACATAAAAGATTACTTACTGCTTGTTTTTATTCACATGAAACAGCACACATAAATGAAATGTAGAGCATCAAATGGGTACTTACTTGCAAAATCAAATCCTTAGCAAGCAAGTAGTCGGGCATTTCACCATCCATTACAAATCTCAGAGTTGGAGGCACCTGCAACATACAGATGTTAAATTTCATAGATTATACTAATTAGGAAAGAGAACTTATTTAGCTATGAAAAGTATAAATGTCGAAGAGACGCTATAAAAACAGCAACAAATCCAGTGAAATCCCGCAAGTGGGGTCTGAGGAGGGGATAGACCCTCGGGAATCGAAGAGGCACTATGAAAAGTAAAAATGTAGAAGAGACACATGTGACTGTCAGTCGTTCATCCTTCAATCTTCAAAGAGAAAATCATCAAGTCTCTACACCATGCTTTTTAATACATTTTTTACAGCATATTGCTTTTTCTTCTCTTACATGCATTACACCGTGTTTTATTAGATGGTTTGAACTTCAAGCTCAGCGCTATGCTCGATGAGCTTAGCATTTACTATTCTAAGTCGTTAGCTCTGTCATATGTTGTCTAAAAGTAAAAAGGCCAAGTCTTTGGCAAGAGACAACAAAAAGAAAGTGAGTTACACCTCTAAGGAATGGTAGACAATGTAGATAAAGCTCCTCTGGGATAATTTCTTATTGGCAAGAAAATCAAACACAACCATAAATATAGAACTACATCCCCTAAAGCCAAGAATCACGTACCTTGAGCAGAATCTTGCCAGTACCCAACACAAAACCTGCATCGGTATTGCCAATTCCAGTGGCGAATTGCCCAAAAGCTCCAGCAGTACATGTGTGGGAGTCTGTACCAAGCAAAACCTAGGAACAAACATATAGCTTTCATAAGGCTAAAGGCATACGCCAATACATACTAATACGTCTTGACAGTGTGGATATTGGCAAAGATCATTCACCTCTCCAGGTCTGCAGTGACCTTCTTGCGCAAGAGCGACGTGGCAAACACCCTTGTAATCGGGATTAGCCTGTATAGTTATTACACATTTAGTTTTGCATTTGCTAAGTGCGGACGAACAAAGAAAAAGAGTTGGAATTTCTTAGAGGAAATAGCCATACCCGGAAGTTCCCCAGATCTTTAATGTCATAGAAGTACTTAATATTTTGTTCAGTGCAGAAATCTCTCAAGATATCCACGTTACGGTTTGCTCGTTCATCAGTTGTGAATATGTAATGGTCAGGTATAATGACAAGCTTCTCACGATCCCAGACCTATGATAACACAATAAGGAAACATTCATTAGATATATAATTTGAATAAATGTGTCTAATCAACAACATAAACTCTTGCCCTAGAAACATACTTTTAGTTCATAAAAACTTTAAAAAGCATCAATTTAAATATATTTTTTATCGAACAATATTGAGTACAAATTACTATCCATGGCTTTAATTTTGATGAAGTCTGATATGCTACTGAGAATTAATCAGTTTAGTATAATCTATGGAAATGTTATTAAGTCTTCTACTCTCTTATCAGGAAAAAGAGAATAAGTCTTCTACTCCAACTGCCTAGATGGCTAAAAGCAATGACTGAACGAAAGCAAATTCAGGATTGATTACAATACATTTTCTAAATGAACGAAGAAATTAACCTGCTTTGATAATAAAAAATTATAAGCACCTCCTTTGATAATAAGTTATAAACAACACGTAAAGTACTCTATGCCTATTCATAAAAGCATGATGTTACCTCATAACAGGAAATTAGCATAGATGCACAATGTGAAAAGAAGGAATTACGCTATCAGCTAAACATTGTACTAGTCACACGCAGAGATTAGAGTAATAATGCAGATTTTACTCTGCAAACAAATACTATAGTTAGACGGAATTCTAAGCCTAGTATTATTTCCCTTACACCGGAAACCAAAGGAACCTAAGACTCTAACTTGAAAGATCACTTACTTATTTTTGTTTCTAATTGGTCAGGAGCTCTTTTACCTTGGAAAAATCATACAATTACCTCATGGGGAGTTAGCACACCGCGAATGATATAAATACTACTGTTGTTTTGGTTTTACTCACATCAGTGGCACATTTCAATGCAGGTCTTACAAAAAAAGGATTAGGTTATTTCGGAAAATATATTCAACCAACCCCAATCCTTTTACCCATTAACATCTTAGAAGATTTCACAAAACCTTTATCACTTAGTTTTCGACTTTTCGGGAATATTCTAAGCTGATGAATTAGTAGTTATGGCATAGTTTACATAATTTCACTTACTGATTCACATATTTCCACATTACATAACACCATTACCAGCCAACCAGATAAATAGAGAAATTTTGGTCTGTGCATAGAGCTACATAACCAGGTACTGAAGAAAAGTAGCAAATCAAGAATCAAAAACAAATACTTGATTGGCATTGCAACACAGTCAATTTGCAAGATAAAACTACACTATTGGCAGCACATACCTTAGCGTTCTGTCCAAACTCTTTCTTAAAAATTCCAATAGAGCCAGGGCCACATACATCATGCGTCATAAGAACATCAACATTGACCCAAACATTGTCACCGGGGCTCACTTCAGGCTTGTCAGAAGCCTTAGCTAATATTTTCTCAGTCATAGTCATCCCAGTCTTTACCTAAGAAAACAATATGCAACAAACCAATAATCAAAAAACATCAAAACTGAAACCTCACGGTAAAAAAAAAAAAAAAAAAGTTGACTTTTTCAATTAAAGAGCACAAAACAATCAGAAGTACAAACCCAATAATCAAAAATCACTAAACCCGAAATCCAATAGTAAAAAAGCCAACTTTTTTCAATTAAACAACACAAAAAAAAAATCAAACCTAAAACGCCAGTAATCAAGATTCACCAAACCCAAAATCCAATACTAAAAAAGCCAACTTTTTCAATTAAAGAGCACAAAACAATCAAAAATCACCAAACGTAAAACCCGTGGTAGAAAAGGCAACTTTTTTTCAATGCACAAAACAATCAAAAGATACAAAACAAATCATCAAATTCACCAAAACCAAAATCCAATAATACAAAATCCAACTTTTTCAATTAAAGAGCGTAAAAAAATAAAAATCACCAAACCCAAAATCCAATGGTTAGAAAGCCGACTTTTTTTCAATTTAAGAGCAAAAAGCAATCAAAAGATACAAACCAAATAATCAAAAATCACCAAACCCAAAATCCAATACCAAAAAGGCCAACTTTTTCCCAATTAAAGAGCACAAAACAATCAAAAAAAATACAAACCCAAAATCCAATACTAAGAAAGTTCAAATTTGTTTTCAACTAAAGAGCGTAAAATAGTCAAGAATCCTAACTGAGCCAGTGGTGGCAGGTTTTCTTTCAGTCTGCTGTGGTGTCATCACAGAAACTATTTTCTTGGAAACCCTTTTCTTCGCTGTTTGAACTGAAATTGAATGTTGTGAAGAAAAAGCTGATAAACCCACATCTTTCTGCACTCAAAAAACAAACAGAAAAAGGGTCAGTGGAATTTTCCTCGAAATGCAACAAATCTTGACTTTCGCATGAATTTTATTGTTACCTTATTGATGAAAACTGTGGAACTTGAAGCAATAGAAGAAGAGGCCATTGTCGACTTACGGTGAAGCTTCAGGGGTCGGCTAGAAATGAAGGGGAGAAAATAAAAGGCGGCTGATGAAGGTGAAAGTTTGTTTAATTCTGAGAAATGGGTCCCACAAGATGACAAGATCTTATGGTTGGTAGATGATGATTGGTACAAACTGTGAATCGTGTGGAAGCAACGCTTCAAAGCGGTAAAGGTTGAGTTTTGCAATCGGCTAGGAGAAGGATGCTACAAACTTTGTCTCAAAATGTTTTTCTTTCATTTAACTTTGTTCAATGTTAATACATATTGATTTTACATACCAAAAACAACAAATAAAATATATATATATATATATATATATATATATATATATATAATTATATAATATTTCATCCGACTCAAATTATCTGTTGTGCTTTCTAAAAATAGTTATTTATCATGCTAGAAGTTCAAGACAAAATAAATTATATTTTTTTCTAGTTTAGGTTTAATAATAATTATTCTTGAACATGAAAATAACCAATAAATAAAATAAATATCCAATGAATAGAGGTTATATCTTAAAATATAATTAAGGATAAAATAATCCATCTCTCTTCATTTATGTTTCTTAAGAGTCGTGTAAAAAAGAAATACGACGAATAATTTAATAACAATGATAGTATATATATAAGCCTAAAAAATGTCACTTGTTTGGTGAATTGCAAAACCCCATTCCTTCGATAAGTTGAGTTCTAAGGGAATCTGTCGCTTATATTAAAGAGTTTCGTTTGCAGTGTAGCGAGATGTAGCAGAGGAATACTTTTATTCTATTTTAAAATTAGAGAAAAACATGGCATATGAGTGGTCGTGCCGGAGTGGTTATCGGGCATGACTAGAAATCATGTGGGCTTTGCCCGCGCAGGTTCGAATCCTGCCGACCACGCTCTTTCTAAAATCTTTATTTATAACAATAAATTTATTTATAACAATTTCGTTATACAATCCGAAAATTTGCACTCGAAAAAAATGATCTCATTGTCATGCTTTTACCGTCTATAGCTTATACTAAAAAAATATGTTCTTTTTTGTACTAAATTAGCATTAGGGCCAAAAATTCAAGGCAGTAAGTTTTTCTTTTTTTTTTGTCTCCTACTGCGCCAAGTCAGTCAATTCACCGGAAGGAAACAAAAAAGAATGATAGCTTCTACTGTCTATAGCTTATACTATAAAAATCTGTTGTTTTTTTTACTAAAGCCGCATTAGGGCCGACTAAATTCGTATTCGAGGCAGTAAGTTTTTCTTTCTTTCTTTTTTTTATAACAATCTCGTTATACAATCTCGTTATTTATAACCATCTCGTTATACAATTCGAAAATTTGCACTCGAAAAGAATGATCTCATGGTCATGCTTCTATTGTCTATAGCTTATACTACAAAAATATGTTCTTTTTTGTACTAAATTCGCATTAGGGCCGACTAAATTCGAATTCAAGGCAGTAAGTTTTTTTTGGTCTCCTACTCCGCCAAGTCAGTCAATTCACCGGAAGGAAACAAAATAGAATGATCGTGTGGTCATACTTCTACTGTCTATAGCTTATACTACAAGCTGTTGTTTTTTTTACTAAATCTGCATTAGGGCCGACTAAATTCGGATTCGAGGCAGTAAGTTTTCTTTCTTTTTTTTTTTTTATAACAATCTCGTTATACAATCTCGTTATTTATAACAATCTCGTTATACAATTCGAAAATTTGCACTCGAAAAGAATGATCTCGTGGTCATGCTTCTATTGTCTATAGCTTATACTACAAAAATATGTTCTTTCTTTTACTAAATTCGCATTAGGGCCGACTAAATTCGAATTCAAGGCAGTAAGTTCTTTTTTTTTTTTTGGTCTCCTACTGCGCCAAGTCAGTCAATTCACCGGAAGGAAACAAAAAAGAATGATCGTGTGGTCATGCTTCTACTGTCTATAGCTTATACTTACAAAAATCTGTTGCTTTTTTTTTTTTTAACTAAATCCACATTAGGGCCGACTAAAGTCGGATTCGAGACAGTAAATTTTTCTTTCTTTTTTTTCTATAACGGTCTCGTTATTTATAACAATCTCGTTATACAATCCGAAAATTTCCACTCGAAAAGAATGATCTCGTGGTCATGCTTCTAATGTCTATAGCTTATACTACAAAAATCTGTTCTTTTTTGTACCAAATCCGCATTAGGGCCGACTAAATTCGAATTTAAGGCAGTAAGTTTTTTTTGGTCTCCTACTGCGCCAAGTCAGTCAATTCACCGGAAGGAAACAAAAAAAAATGATCGTGTGGTCATGCTTCTACTGTCTATAGCTTATACTTACAAAAATCTATTGCTTTTTTTTTTTTTTAACTAAATCCACATTAGGGCCGACTAAATTCGGATTCGAGACAGTAAATTTTTCTTTCTTTTTTTTCTATAACAGTCTCGTTATTTATAACAATCTCGTTATACAATTCGAAAATTTGCACTCGAAAAGAATGATCTCGTGGTCATGCTTCTACTGTCTATAACTTATACTACAAAAATATGTTCTTTTTTGTACTAAATTCGCATTAGGGCCGACTAAATTCGAATTCAAGGCAGTAAGTTGTTCTTTTTTTTTCTTTTTGGTCTCCTACTAGGCCAAGTCAGTCAATTCACCGAAAGAAAACAAAAAAGAATGATCGCGTGGTCATGCTTCTACTGTCTATAACTTATACTACAAAAATCTGTTTTTTTTTTTTTTTACTAAATCCTCATTAGGGACGACTAAATTCGGATTCGAGGCAGTAAGTTTTTCTTTCTTTTTTTTAATAACAATCTCGTTATACAATCCGAAAATTTGCACTCGAAAAGAATGATCCCGTGGTCATGCTTCTACTGTCTATAGCTTATACTACAAAAATATGTTCTTTTTTGTACTAAATTCGCATTAGGGCCGATTAAATTCGAAGTCAAGGCAGTAAGTTTTTTTTTTTTTTTTGGTGTCGTACTAGGCCAAGTCAGTCAATTCACCGGAAGGAAACAAAAAAGAATGATCGCGTGGTCATGCTTCTACTGTCTATAGCTTATACTACAAAACTCTGGTTTTTTTTTTTACTAAATCCGCATTAGGGCCGACTAAATTCGGATTCGAGGCAGTAAATTTTTCTTTCTTTTTTTTTTTATAACAATCTCGTTATACAATCCGAAAATTTGCACTCGAAAAGAATGATATCGTGGTAATGTTTCTAATGTCTATAGCTTATACTACAAAAATTTGTTCTTTTTTGTATCAAATCCGCATTACAGACTAAATTCGAATTCAAGGCAGTGAGTTGTTTTTTTTTTTTTTTG
>MCJB01012663.1:43050-68329 GCA_002018475.1 Nicotiana obtusifolia
AAAAAAAGGGGGGGGGGGGGAATGCTGGGAATTAAAAATAGATATACTGCGCTATAGATAATATATGCGCAGTATACCTTTGTAGTTTAAATATAGCGCGGTGAATAATCGCGCTACACCTTAACGGACAAAACTACCGTTAAGGTATAGCGCGACGCGCTATATATAAAACGGTGCCTAATTTTTCTTTTAACTTATTTGTGTCTCTTTTGAGTTCAAAAATACCACATTTAAGTTTCAGACTCACTGAAAGACTGAATAAGCCGTTTAATAGTTCAGAATGAAAGTAAAGTAGTTTAATTTCCCATTTCTTTTGTCGTTTTCGATGTCTTCTGCATTTGATCCAAAATCTTGGAAAACTCCATGCTTTATTATAAACTTAACCTCTCCTTGAAATGAGGAAATTAGTACTCTTATTTTCAGTAAACTTTTAAGATCATAATATTTCCAATTGCTTGGAATCTCGTTTGTTAGTTACATTGATTGATTAAAGGAAAAGTACAATAAGGAAACAGACAAAAGAAATGAAAGACACACTTAAAAAGAAAAGTACAGTATTAGGAAGAATAATAATATTTATTTCTTATACGTCGTCTTATTTCTTCTTCATTAAAGTACTTTCGTATGCTCTCGAACTTAACTTTCTTGTTTGGAGGGTTATTTTCATAATATATCATATTGTATTATATTATATTGTACTATGTCATTTTGATAAATACAATATTTGGATAGTGTTTAACTAAAAAATAAATTTCTCGGTCAAAGCTAATATCAAGAAAAAATCGGGTTACTGATAACTAAAATTACTTCACTTTCTTGGTAATTCAAAGAATAAAAAGAATAATGGAATAATAGGCAAGGAAAGAAAGCTTAAAGCAGATCGCTAATCTCTCCCAGAATTGCGGTGTGAACACTTTAAATACAGTAAAAGGCTAATTGCATATATTGATAAAAATTCATATGCCTTTACAAATGAGGATCGAGTCCTTATATAAGGATACGCAATTATAACAGTTTTCCTACTTAATTCTGGCTTGTTAATGACATTAATTGCCTTGATTGCCCATTACCATATATAATTGAAACGGTTACATTAATGACTGAAGATTTCTCGTAATCACGATCAATGTCGATTTCCCTTCCTTATTTATAATAGATTCATGAACCTTCTCTTTTTATGGTCTTCATTCATCTTGTGCCTATTTCTTTTTTTTTTCCTGCTATCAGGGTCGGCACCTTTTCTGATGGAACACCGAGGGTATTCCGCTCGTGCCATTTCAATTCTTTTAATTTACTTAACTAAAAATGCCACTTGTCACCTTTCTGATGGTCCACATGTGATGCCTTTTTTCCACCAATACAGATAGTCCCTCCACTTTCTGAATAATCTCAACTGAAAATTCAGGAAATGGTAAGTATTTATGGCGGAACTTTTTGTCGCCTTTTCCCCATTATCATAATGCCTTCTTCATAATCGATGAGACATATGTCATGTCCATTTAATGCTCAAGGCACGTGTCTCGTTGTAATTGGTTCTGCAGTTTTCAACGCCTTTTAGGATTTTTCTGCGACAGCATCAATCACGAAGTGATGGTTCCATGATGACAGTTCATAATGATCATCTCCGATGACAATTGCTTTTCCCCTATAAATACCTCCTCACACTCAATTTCGAAATTTCCTTTCTTCTTGCTTGCATTCATCTTCCTAACTTCTCTTGTAGTTCTTCTTCTTTTTCCTGTATTTCCACCATTAAAGATGTCTTCTCGTTCACTAAATCCTTCTCCACCATCAGACCCACATAAGGTGGTGATCGTTGATGAACTCCCTCCCTCTACTGTCCCTACTAGGAGTAGGAAAGGTGACAGACTACGTAGTTTAAGTTCTTTGTCCACTTGTAGTTCTACTCCTCAAAGTAGTACTGCTAATCCTTCTTCTTCTAGGGCTAGAATTCCTTAACTCCTAGATCTTCCTCTAGAGGGAGAGATCATAACGTGCCCAAGCGAGAACCTACTGTTTTTGAGATTTCCCACAGGAATTCTCTTTTGTATCAGATCGTGAAGCTATGAAAAAATATGGTTCTTCCATAGTGTCTCTCAACCCCGCTGATCATTACCCTAGCTTGATTACTCCAGGACTCCTTTTCTTTGTTTGACGTGAATGCCATTAGAAACCTGATTTTTCAGTAATGACCCTAGTTCCAATCAAAGAATCACCTCTTACCATGAAGGTTATTCCTTTGTTTACACGCATCCCTTTACCTTAGGGTTTATTCCTCCTATTGATCCCGTGATTACTGAATTTTGCTGTTATTTCAATGTTTGCCTCGGTCAAATAGGTCCAATTGTGTGGAGAGCAGTTACTTGCCTTCGTTACTTGTCAGGCTTAGTTTCTGCCCCATTTACCTTTTGTCACTTGCTCCACCTGTATTCTCCAAAACTTTTTCGTGAATGTGTTTTTTCCCTCGTGGATAGAAGTAAAAGAGTTTTAGTCAGCCCCGAGGATGACCGTGACCATGGCTGGCATGCTCGATTTGTTGCTGCCCCTACTCGTGAGTTAGTGGGTGATGAAAATATGCCCTTCCCTTAAAAGGTATAACTTTGCACGTAAGTATTTTTCCTCTTATTTCTTTGTTTTCCTTGATGTTTTAATTTTTTTCACATAAGTGTGTGTTTATTTCTCAGCAACCATGGAAGTCTTCGAAGAAATTTCTGACTTCCATGATTGGGTAGAAAAAATATTGACTGCTGCTCCCATGGACAAGAGATCTTGGAAATTTCTCTTATAGAAATTTGGATGAAAAGTGAAGACCCACGGTAAATTTTTATCTCCATGGTTCTCCTTCTCTTTATTCATCCTTTTCTTTTGATACATATATTTCTTTCTCTTTTTTAGGGTTTGCCATTTGCGGCATCAGCCGCGCTTCTGTTCCTTTTGCTAGGCTTTCTGTAAGCTCTGCACAGGAGCAGATTTTAAGTGTATCTTCCTCCAAGAGGAAGAATGCTGAAGCTCGTGGCTCTAAAGAAGAAGAGGCTACCGAAGAAGGTTCCTTAGTAAGGAAATCACGAGTCAGAAGGCGCGTGGTTTCAGATAATGAAGCCCATGTCTCTCAAGACCCCTTTCCAAGTTGAATTCCTTTTAGCCTTGTAGATGAACCAGAGAGTGCCCACTTGGACATCTCTAATAAAGATGCTGGTAATTTTGATAACCCTCTCTCAAGTCCCATTGACAGACTCTTTACCCAGGGATTTGAGGGTGAAGAAGAATTTGGTCCTATTTAAGAAGAACCACCACTTGCCTCTCTTCAAATGACATCAGTTTCCCCCGTTGTCAATCCTCCTGCTTCCCTTCCTACAACTACCCCAGCTGCTGCCCCCTCTGTTGCTTCTCGTGAAGAAGCTGAGCCTTCTAGCGGTAGACGAGATATGAAGAAAGTTTTAATTGAAATTCCCGATGAAGAAATCTGGACAAGCCGCTATGTGGTAAACTATTGCTTGGTCCTATAGAAAGGAAAAAGCTTGAGTCCCACAGTTCTTTGATTCTGATGAATGATCGTACATTCCTCCATCAAGGTATATTTTTTCTCTTTTTACTTTCCTCCCATTCCTTTCACTTTTGTAACTCCCTTTATTATCTTTTTATAGATCAATTTGACAGGTACAAAGCTTATGAGAAGGGTTTTCTGGACAGATCAGCAGGTGATTGAGTTGCGCACCGAAGTTGATAATTGGAAGGAGCAATTTGAAGGCCTTCACATGGAGAAAGATGTTCTTGCTGAGGAAAAAAAAACTTTAGAACAACAACTGAAGATAATTACCACCGAACTAGTGGTTTTAAAAGTTTCCTCCAATCAAGTTGAAAAAGACAAGGACAGGTTGGAATCCTCCTTCGTTGAGCAGCACTCCACGACAACTAAAGAAATAAGAAGCTTGAAAGAGCTTCTTAACTAGAAAGAAGTGTGCGCCGGTGATTTGGTGCAGATGCTCACCCAAGCTCAAGAAGACTTCCATGCCTCGTCGCACAAGATTCAGTTCCCTGAGATCTCTTACTACTTTGAAGGCATCTTATGAAGCTACAGAAGTAGAGAAAGAAGAGTTGAGGGTTGAAATTGAGCAGTGGGAGAAGGATTATGAGGCCTTTGAAGACAAGTTGACACTTGATGTTAGCTGGGCTTTTTTGAACACCCGCTTTGAGACTCTAACTAAAGCTAGCCAGGAAGGTTTTGACCTTAATGCTGAAATCGCAAAGGCTAAAGAAGCGATAGAACAAACTCAGCAACTTCAAAGCTTATCAACACTCGAGGATGAATGTTCCAAAGGTGATGGAGATGGACTTACTCCCAGTGAAGCTGATATTCAATCTTCGTCTTCTCAAGTTGATCCTTCTTCTCCTGTGGATGATGCTCCCTAGTTTTTTACCCTTGGCTTTTGTGAAAGTGATTTGATTTTGTTTTGGTTTTTGTTGAAACTCTCACTCTTTTTTTCGGGTAGTTTCTGGGAGATTTTCTCTCCCATGTTTATGGGGCAATGATATAAATATCTTTTTGCTACATATTGTGCTTTTTTCTCTTTAAGTTTTTGAGCTTATACTTGCATTAAAAATGCTTTATTAGATACGCATCTTCAATATGCACGGGTCTTTTATAAAAGAGGGCCCTTGTATATTAACAAAATTGATGTAGATACGTCTCATCTTCATATTAGTGCAGATATATGAAACATAAAGTAATTTGAAGAAGTTCTATTTTTTGAACTTTCAAATAAATAATCTTGTACAATATTTTCATAACTGCTTTCTTTGTAGCAAATTTACAAATACGGGTACATTTTCCCATGATTAAATCTATGGCTTTAACCTAGAAGCTCGTGAGAGTATTTTGTAGGTTTTTTAACTCTCTACTGCCCATTCTTTCTGCGAGCTTGAACGCCTTTGAAATTTTGACATTGTCTTCAAGGGTTTCTTCAAGGTTTTAACTCTAGCTAAACTATGCTTTTGTGGTATACATCTTCTTTCCTTGTGTATTCTTCCATATGCGTAGTCGCCCCCAGTGTTATAGCATTGAAGCATGAGATCTCGAACATTGGATCAGCTCTTTACTTTTGGTCTTTTTCCTGAAAAAGGAAATACATACGGGACTCGAAGGTAATCTTTTATATGATGACTGCATAACTATTTGCCATCAGAAGTGTTGTAACCTAGACGAGGATTAATTAAGTATTTTTCGTGTCTTCCGGGTCTAATATCATCATTTGGTACGGGCCAGCTTTTTGCCTATCATCTAAAATGGTTAGTAAAACTTAAATTAACAAAGTAAAATTAAACTTTCGTGATACCTGACCATGGGTATTAACCTTTTTTAGAAGTAATACTTCTTCAAATGGACTGCATTCCAATGAGATGGTAACACCTTGCCGTCCATGGTTTCTAACTCATACGCTCCTTTTCCAGCAATACCTTTAACTCTATATGGGCCTACTCAATTTGGACTCAACTTTCCTGCATTTGCCACTTTTGTTGACCGAAACACCTTTTTGAGGACGAAGTCCCCAATTTTGAAATACCTCAGGTTTGCCTTCCTGTTATAGTATCGTTCAATTATATGCTTTTGAGCCGCCATCCGAATTAATACTGCTTCTCTTCTTTCTTCCGTTTAAATCCAAATTTACTCGTAGATCTTCTTCATTTGTTGCCTCATATGTGTGTATCTCATTCTTGGTTCGCCTATCTCCACTTAAATTAGAGCTTCCGTTCCATATACAAGTGAAAATGGGGTTTCTCCATGCTAGTTTTTGCCGTTGTTCGGTAAGCCCCTAACACACTTGGTAGTACTTCTGGCGACTTGCCTTTTGACTCTCCCAATCTCATTTTTAAGTTGTTGATGATGACCTTATTTGTCGACTCAGCTTGCCTATTAGCCACTGGACGGTAAGGTGCAGAAGTAGTCCGTTTAATCTTCCAGCTTTGGAAAAAGTTAGTAAATTTTGCACCTATAAATTGCGGTCCGTTATCACAAACAATCTCCTTTGGGACACCAAACCGACATATTATATTTCTCCAAATGAAATCCATAACTTCCTTTTGTCACACCTGTTTAAAGGCGCTTGCTTTTACCCATTTTGAGAAATAACCCGTTTGAATTAACAAAAACCGTACATTTCCCTTAGCTTGAGGCAATGGTCCTACGATATCCATCCCCTATTTCATGAATTCCCATGACGATATAACTGAATTCAACAATTTCGCCGGTCGATGCATATTATTAGCGTATGGTTGGCATTTATCGCACCTTGTTAGAAAGTTTTTTGCTTTCTCTTCCACTGGCCAACAGTATACCACCCTTATTAGTGTCTTTACCAATGTTCTTCCCCCGGCATGATTGCTGCAATGCCCCTCGTGTACTTCTCTCATTACGTATTCTGTTTGTGAAGGTCCAAGGCATCGTGCTAAAGGTCCACCAAAATTTTACGATATAAATTCCCACGAATTAAGCAATACTGAGCAGCATTCAACCGTAGGAACCGAGATTTCTTTTTATCCTCAGGCAAAATACCATATTGCAAAAAGTTCACAAATTTATTTGTGCAATCCCAAGTTAAATTATTGAAATTTACCTCATTCTTGGTTTGGTCGAGAGCTGAATGAAATAAGTGTACCACAACAATATTTTTTGAATTTGTCACCAGTGACATACGCGAGATTTGCCAATGCGTCTGCTTCTGCATTTTTCTCCCTGGGTATTTGTACAGCTTTCCATGACTGGAATTGCCTAAGGAATTCTCTTACCTTTTCGAGGTACTGCTGCATTCGTGTCTCTCTTGCCATGTAAGTCTCCTGCATTTGATTGACTACTAGCTGCGAGTCACTTTTGATCACGACTTGTTCAATACCAAGCTCTCGTGCGAGCTCCAATCCTGCAACCACAGCTTCATACTCTGCCTCATGGTTAGTAATTGGGTAACATTTTATCGCCTATCTTATGATTTTACTTGAGGGTGGAATTAAAACAACCCCAAAACCTGCTCCTTTAACATTTCAGGAACCTTCGATAAACAAGGTCCAAGTCCCCCGATTAGCTCCGATAAATATTCGTAGCTCTTTTTCTACTTCAGAAATCAAGCTTGAGCTAAAATATACTACGAAATCTGCTAACACCTGAGACTTTATAACGATTCAAGGCTGATATATAATATCATATTCACTAAGCTCTATATCTCATTTAGCTAACCTTCCTGATAATTCTTGCTTATGCAATATATTCCTTAGCGGAAAAGCAGTTACAACAAAAATAGGATGACATTGAAAGTAAGATCATAACTTCCTTGATGCCATAATTAAAGCTAAAGCAAGTTTTTCTAGTTGAGAATATCGTGTCTCAGCATCTCGTGAAGACTTACTAACATAACCGATCGGAGATTAGTTTCCTTTATCTTCACATACCAGTACCGCGCTTTCTTCCACTTCTGGCACAACAAGGTAGATGAGCAATCTCTCCTTATTTTTGGTTTTGCTAATAGGGGTAGATTTGACAGATACGTCTATAAGTACTTCGGATCTTGTTAACATTCGTCCGTCCATTCAAATTGATTTTATTTTTTCAATATTGAAAAAAACTTCTGATCCGTGTGGGATTTACTTCAATACCCCTGTTAGAAACAAGAAACCCAAAAATTTACCTGAAGCTATGCCAAAACCGCATTTTTCTGGATTCAACTTCATGTTATACTTGCAGAGAATTTCAGAGGTCTCAGCCAAATGTTGAAAATAATCCCCTGCCTGTGTTGACGTGACCAACATATCGTCTATGTAGACCTCCATATTTTTTCCCAAGTGTTCTTGAAACACTTTTGGTCACCAATCTTTGATACGTGGCTCAAGCATTTTTCAAGCCAAATGGCATGACTTTATAGTAATAAGTCCCCTTGTCTGTGATAAATAAGGTTTTTTCCTCATCTAAAGGGTCCATTTTTATCTGATTATAACCAGAATAAACATCTAAAAAACTTCATGGCCTGTGGTAGAATCAATTAATTGGTCTATGTGTGGTAAAGGAAATGAATCTTTAGGACAAACCTTATTAAATCGGTATAATCTACAAAGACTCACCATTTTTCATTCTTTTTCGGAACCACAACAGTATTAGCTAACCAGTCAAGGTACTTTACCTCTTGTATTGAATCAATTTTCAGAAGTTTTTGTACCTCATCCCGGATCACTTGATTTTAAATGCCCTTTGCTTCCTTTTCTTCTGCTTGACAGGTGGATGTAATGGATGCTCATTCAGCTTATGAGTCATCACCTTCGGTGATATACCTGTCATATCTGAATGCGACCAAGCAAAGCAATCTGCGTTAGCACGTAAAAATTCAATTAACTTACCTTTCATTTCTGGGCTCAAGTTTGCTCTGATGTAAACTTTTCTATCTGGACAGTGGACAAATAATATTACAGCTTCGAGCTCCTCCGTGGTTGTTTTGATGTTCTCATTTTCCTTTGGTTCCTGAATCACATCAGGTCTTGAATCCACATCAGTTTGACCTTGTGTGCTTTCAGTTGAGGTATGGATAGAAATGTCCCCAACTGAATCCTTTAATTCCTATTTCGCGTCTGCATGCAATCACCACTGAATTAATACTTCGTAAGGCCTTGATTTTCCCGAATACTTCGTAAGGTCTTGATTTTCCCGGAGTTGTTGGATCCCACAATGTGATGGGAATTTTGATAATTTGATGCAATGTGGACGGGACAACATCCATATCATGAATCCATGGACTACCCAAGATTATATTATAGTCCATGTCCGCATCTATTACCTGGAACTTTGTGGCTTTGATGACTCTTTCTGCAAATGTAGCCAGCATAACTTCTCCTTTCGTAACGACGCTTGAATTGTCAAACCCAGATAATGACCGTGCTTTTGATATGATCTTATCATTAGCTTGCATTTCATTTACCACTCTCAGTAAAATGATATGCACTGAGCTACATGGGTGAATCAAAACTCGTTTAACATTAGTATCATTTACAAGTAAAGATATTACGAGTGCATCATTGTGAAGAATCATCAAGCCATCCACGTCTTCATCATCAAACATGATACTGCCACCTTCCAAGACTTGGCGAACTAGTTTCTCGTGAGTGACAGTGACCTTTGATGTCTCTTTTGCAACCATGTACGTTACCCCATTAACTTTATCTCCTCCGGTTATGACGTTTATCGTTCTCTGTAGTGATAGAGGCTTTGGGGGTTCTTGCCTGTTTTTCATGTATGATTGTTTTCCTTTTTCACTGATCAGATCAAAGATAACCTTGCTTCAGTAGATATTCAACTTCCCCTTGCAAAACCCTGCAGTCTGTTGTTCTATGGCCATGATCATTGTGAAACTCGCACCAGAAATCTGGGTTCCTTTTGTTCGGATCCGATCTCATCTCTTTTGGCCATCGTACCTTGTCTCCCATTCCTCTTAGAACAACCACCAATTCAGAAGTGCTGACATTAAAATTATAATCTCCGATTCTTGCTTGAGTGCTGGAACCATTGCTTCGGGTGTCCCGCTTCTCTTTTGAATCGGGAAGAAGAACTCGCCTCTTTTTACCTTGATCATGAATCAAAACATCCATTCTCTTGTTTAGGTCGGGAATCTCGCCCCATCAGTCCCATGTAAGGTTCGTACCTGTTCTTACCATAACTTCTCTCTGATTCCGAGCGTCTTGACCCCGGCCTTTCATCTGCCCTTGGCTGTGTAACCGTATCTTCTTCTTTCTGCAGCTTCGTGCTGTATCGATTGTACTCATCGTTCCAAGTTGTTGCAGGAAACTCCCACAAACTTTCTTTCAACCTCCTCGTGGCTTCTGAACTTTTCTCGTTCAAGTTGCTTGCAAATGCCATGGTCGCCCAATTATCAGGATGGCAGCATCATTCTCTCACGTTGGAATCTATCTACGAATTCTCTGAGCAATTATGTACTTCCCTGTTTAACTTTGAAGATATCCTCCATCCTTTTTTCATCTTTTTAAGCCCCAGAATATGCCTTTATAAATGAATCTACACGCTTAGCAAAAGAATAATTGGAGTTTTCATAAGAGTGAGTACCATGTTAATGCCTCTTTCGTGAGAGTTTCGTCAAATTTCTTAATCAAAACTGATTGAATCTTCTTCTTGGTTAAATCACTGCCTTTCACGCCTGTGGTGAACGCAGTAATGTAATCCCGTGGGTCGGATGTCTCGTCATATTTAAGAATATCAGGCATTTTAAACTTTTTGAGAATTGACAAAGGTGCGGCACTTGGCTTCCAGGGTTGTTGTGAATATTTGTCAATATCCACACCTTTGATCACAGGAGGCACGCCAGGTATTTGTTCTATACGCTCATTTTTCTCCTTCAACTGGTTTTTCAAAGTTAGTACTAAACTTTGTAAATTGAAATTATTCGGTGTGCCTGGTCCTCCATCACGGTATTCATTTGGCATTTCTCCACTTCCAGAGTTATCGGGTCCTGAACGTGGATTTTCCAAGGTAGTATTAACTGGTGGTGGAGTTTGTGCTGTGTTGGGTAATCCATTAGCAAAAGCTCGTAGTTATTCGTTCACATGTTGTACAATCAACTGCTTCAAAGCATCCTGCTCGATGGTTTAGTCAGCTCCCTGTTGTCCATCAGTACGTGAAGCAGACCTTTCAGGTGAATTTTCTCATGAGTGCTGAGGAGTAGTTGTGGGTGTGTGATGTGGTTGAGTTCCACCTTGTTGATTCAGCTGGTTGTAGACATGTTTTGTTGCTAAAAATGAAATTTGAAAAGTGAACAGATTATCAGATTCCCGGTTGAAACCAATTTGTTTAACGCAAAAATAGATTTCTTCGTCAAAGCTAATATCAAGAAAAAATTGGGTTACTGATAACCAAAATTACTTCACTTTCTTGGTAATTCAAGGAATAAAAACAATAATGAAATAGGTAATGAAAGAAAGCTTAAAGCAGATCGCTAATCTCTCCCAGAATTGCGGTTTGAACACTTTGAATAAAGTAAATGACTAATTGCATATATTGATAAAAAGTCAGATGCCTTTACAAATGAGGATCGTGTCCTTATATAAGAATATATAATTATAACGGCTTTCCTACTTAATTCTGGCTTGTTAATGGCATTAATTATCTTGATTGCCCTTTACCATATATGATTGTAACGGTTCCATTAATGTCTGAAGATTTTCTGTAATCACTATAAATGCTGATTTTCCTTCTTTATTTATAACAGATTCATCAACCTTCTCCTTTTTTGGTCTTCATTCATCTTGTACCTATTTCTTCTTTTTCTGCTGTCAGGGCCGGTACCTTTTCTGATGAACACTGGAGGTATTCCGCTCGTGCCTTTTCAATTCTTTTAATTTACTTAATTGAAAGTGCCACTTGTCACCTTGCTGATGGTCCACGTGTCATGCCTTTTTTCCACCAATACAAATAGATTGTATCGTTGTCGTCATTTCATGATGTCGTGCACCAGGAAGAATAAACTTACAATATTACGAAGAAAAAATAGGATATGAGGTAGAATTATTATATAAAAAAGTCGGATAAAAAATAATATTATTATTATTTAATAATAAGTAGGGCAAGATGAGAGAAACAAAATAAGGTAATGATGCAATCATACCAAAATGTCATTACATAAACTCACATTTTTTGTTATTACATAACAACAAATTTAACGATATAATACAGTAAAATTTAAATTACAATTAACCATGCAATAAGTAACAACCATCCAAACAAGCTGAATGGTATATTGACGGATTGTTTCTTCATATTATATCACGCAAAATGTTAATCCACGGTGCTTCAGCTTCAATATCTCTACTGACGAAATTCAAATTTGCAATTATCATAGCCTGGAAAAAGCGAATAAGAAAACATTTAAAAATTATATTACTTAAACCAAATCCAAAAAAAATCGAAAAATAATTCTATAGATGTTTACTCCCTCAATTTCAATATACGTGAACTACTTCGATCCATCAACTAGTATTTAATTGAGCAAGAAAATTAAGAAAAAAATAAAAATCTTTAAAACTTGACGTATGAAATATGCCGTAACAATTGTATGGCTATACAACTTTTAAAAATTGTGATCATAAGTATGTCATAACATTTGTACGACTATAAAAGATTATCACTAAAAATACATGAACGGAAAGCTTAAATTAAATTATTTCTAGATTTTAGTAAGAATAAGGAGCTACTCTTTTCGGAACGAGCTAAAAAGAAAATAGGATCACATAAAAAGGAGTCGAGAGAGTACAGTTTATCATAAAACTAAGAATATACTTACTTGGGTCAGTAACAACAATAACACCAGTGTTGCCAAAGTCACAGTTCCAATAATTTCTCCCAAAATTCTGATAATAAATATTCATGGCCACTGATGCATGATTCATGTAAGTATTAGGATTACAACAAAGGCCACCATCATTAAATAAAGAGCAGTCAATTCCTTGTTCATTACAGATATAATGAATATTACTTTGAAGTTCCTCATCAGAAGTTGAGGGTCTTGCAATGCACCAAGATCCCTATAAAATTAATTTTAAATATTTTAATATTATTCTCCTTTATTTCTCAGAAAATAAAATCAAGAAAATTTGTAAATCTTATTTTTGAGTCAAGAAGTTTAATTTAACCTGTCCTGGTGCTTGTGCATTTGCAGGGTTTAGGATTCCACCTGTAGTTAAAAGAACACAATTGTTAAAAATTCAATAGATTCAGTGTTTCTCTTCTTTTTTTTTTCTTTTCTGGAAATGAAAAACTTAAAGTTGGTGGTATTGTATTATCACAAAAAAGAGAGGGAAAGAAAAGAAAAATGAAACAAGAAAAAAGATGATAGAATTAAACAAGTTGTCCCTTATAGGTTGTTGAAGCCAGCCCCTTTTTGTAGGAAAACTTTTGCGACTATAAACAAATTAACTGTTTGTGTAGCTCGCAAGTCGTCCCTTATGGGTTGTTGAAGTCAGCCCCTTTTGTAGGAAAACTTTCGTATCTATGATTTAGCTTGTTTTCCTAGAGTCAAGAAGATATCTAGAAGGGAAATAAAAAGAAAAGAAATAATTCCTAGATGCTTTGGCTAAAGTTATGAGCTTAAATAGAGCGATATAAGCGGTAAAAATTTGTATAAGTTGATCCAAATTGGAACTGAGGCGTAGTTGTTTGCCTCTGGTTCGAGTGATCAAAGTCTAAAATCTTAAGTTCATAAGATATATTTAAGCTTCTTATGAGAAAACAAAGAGGATAACAAACAAATTTTAAAGGAAAAAATATACCCAAAATTAAAGGAAATGAAAATAGTAGAGAAAAGGAAAGGTACCTGAGTTGAAGAATGGAAGTAGAAGAGAGAGGATAAGAATGGGATCAAGAACTCGAAATGAATGAGCCATGGATAGAGTAAACTAAAGTTATGTGGTAAAATAGGAAAGATAATAAAAACTTACTAATGCTTTTATGGAGCTGAGTGAAGAGTCTCCCTATATTTATAGAAGCCAACAACATTATATAAACAATTATTTATAGAAGTCCTCAAATTCCATCGATGTGGGACAACTCAATACACCCCCTCACGCCCGCCCAGGCCTGCACTCTGGAGCGTGGACAACATAAAAAATTGGGATGGGCCTAGTTCTGATACCATGATAAATGGACCTTGGGCCTAACTCAACCCCAAAAGCTAGCTTATGAGATGAGGATTGTCCGAGACCATATAAGTAGACCAAAGAGCTCAAGTCCCACCGATGTGGGACAATGCAACAGTTACATACATAAAATATTTTTAGCTTCTGTCTTTTTCAAATCAAATTTGTTTTAGCCGCCACAAACTTAGCTTCTCTCAAGAAAACAGAATCTCTCTCTCAAGAAAACCGTAATTTTCTCTCTTCATCTTCAATTTATCATTGCATTTACATTTCTAAGCTCAAATTAAAGTATAATTCCTTTTTTCATATCATTTACAGATATGGATGATGATAAAAGTTTTACGGGAGATAGCAATGTTGAAACTTCTGAAATACAAACCATGCAAGCCAAGACTTCAAAAGTCGAAGAAGAAATATTAACATCAACTGATTTCCTGTTAACAGCAGCTAAGAGGATCAAAGAAAGAAACAAAACAACAGCACAAGTAGACATGATCAAAGGCTTCTTGAAACAGCTTCTGACGATGAATCACGTGGATAGAAAAAGTTAAGGTATTTAAAATAATCTTTTTTAATTACTTGATGTAAACTAAGGCTCCACCAAACTATATAGAGAACCTGGTTCTCTATTAGTTTTCACATAACACATCAATAAGTAAAGAACACAACGATATTTACATGGAAAACTTCCAGCCCAGGGGATTAAAAACTACGACCTACACTGGTACGATTTCAACTTCACTAACTGAGCAAATTTTAGATTACAACTATTGCAATCTAGGAATTAAACTCTTAATCCCTCACCTACTCATAATAACTATAGTGTAGGTTGTTTAACCCAAAAATAGTATTTGTGATCTCAGCCAATATTAAAGAAAATCGGGTTACTGATAACCAAATTTACTTCACTTTTCCAAAAATGCGAGAATAAAATAAATAATTGAAATGATAAGTAACGGAAAGAAAACTTATTGTTGATTGATGATTTCTTCTAGAATTACGGATCGAAATCTCTAATCAAGTAAAGGACTGATTGCATATAATTGAAAAATATTCAGATGATGGTACAAAATGAGCTAAGGGCCCTTATATAAGGATTTACAACTGTAACGGTTCCCTTATGTAGTTCTTACCCATTACTGACATTACTTACATTAATTGTCCATTACTAAATTGACTTATAACGGTTATGGTAATAATAGATAATCACGCATAATCAGAGCTAATACGGATTCCCTTTCCATATAACTGATTCATGAATCTCCCCTTTTATGGTCTTCATTCATCTCGTGCTTATTCTTTCCTTTTTATTTATCAGGCACAGTATCTCCTTTGACAAAACATCGTGTATATTTTGTCCATGCCTCGTCATTTGTCTTAATTAACCCGATTTGGACGCCACCTGCCATCATACTATTAATCCACGTGTCACGTCTTTTTTTCACCAATACAGATAGTCCCCTCACTTTCTGAATATTTTTAACTAAATATTCGGAAAGTGGTAAGTTCATTGCGGGAATGTCTTGTCGCCTCTTCCCAACTATCATAATATTTTCTTTAGAAGCGATGAGACACACGTCCTTTCCATTTAATGCTCGGGACATGTGGCCCCTTTTCTATTGGCTCTGCATCCCTCAGCGTTTTTTTAGGGATTTCAGCAGCTGCGTCAGTTCGAAGTGACGGTTCCATAATGGCGTTTCATAATGACGGTTCATTATGCCGGTCTTTCTCTATAAATACCATTTCACGCATCATTCTAAAATTTCTTCTTCCTTCTTGTGCTCATGTTCCAGCTCTTCTTGCAATCTTTGCCCTTCTTTGTATTTCCACCATTAAAGATGACTTTCCGCTCTTCAAATCCTTCTTCATCATCAGACCCCCAAAAAGGTGGTTATTGTTGATGAACTTTCTCCCTATTCTGCCCTAACTAGGAGTAAAAGAGGCAATATACTTCGTAGCTTAGGCTCTTTATCTAACCGTAGTTCTACCCCTTCTTAGAAGAACACTACAAAACCCTCTTCTTCTAGAGCAAGAACTTCAACAACCCCCAGATCTTCCTCTAAGGGAAAGACCATCATGAACCCATGTAGGAACCAACTGTATCTAAAATTGTTCCTCAAGCATTTTCTTTCATATCATATTGTGAAGCTATGAAAAAGCAGGTTTCTTCCATAGCATCACTTAACCCTGCCAATCATTACCCTACTCTGATCATCTTTGGTCTTCTTTCCTTAGTTCGTTGTGAATGCAATTGGCAACCTAATTTCCTTGTGGTAACACCTAGTGCCGATGAACGAATTACCTCTTTTCATGAAGGTTATTCATTTGTTTACACCTACCATTTTACTTTAGAGTTCAATCCTCCGATCGACCCAGTAATCATTGAGTTTCGCCCTTACTTTAATGTCTCTCTTGGCCAAATAGGTACGATCATGTGGAGGGCAGTAGCTTGCCTTTGCTATTTGTCAAGTTTGGTCTCAGCTCCTTTTACTTTTCGACACTTGCTCCATCTATACTCCCCAAAGCTCTTTCGCGAAGGTGTTTTCTCTCTCGTGGAAAGAAGTAAGAGAGTTTTAGTTATCTTCGAGGATGAACGTGACTGGTATGCTCGGTTCGTAGCTGTTCCTACTCGTGACTTAGTGGGTGACGAAGACATACCCTTCCCTGAGAAGTGGAACTCTGTACGTGAGTATTTTTCTTTATTTATCATTTTTTCCTTCTTTCAAGGTTTCAATCTTCCTCTCATGTGTCTCTATTTACTTTTCAGCAATCATGAAAGTTTTCAGAGAAATTCTTGACTTTTGTGATTGGGTAGAAAAAATATTAACTGTTGCTCTTATGGAACAAAGATTATGGAAATTTCTTTTCAAGAAGTTTGGGTGGAAAGTGAAGACCCACGATATTCTTTATCACCATGGTTGCTCCCTTTATTATTTCTTCTTTTACTTTAACCTCCCCTTCTCTATTCTTCTTTGATGTTTTTTAGGGTTTGCTATTCGTGGCATCAGCCCCACTTCTATTCCTACTGCCAGGCGTTATGTTGGCACTATGCAGGAACAACATCGAAGCGTGTCTTCTTCTAAGAGGAAGAATGCCAAAGCTCGTGACTCTGAAGATGAAGAAGATAATGAAGAGGGCTTTTTAGTGAGGAAGCCACGAGTTAGAAGACGCATGGTCCAAGATGATGAAGCCACTGTTGCTCAAGACCCACCTTCAGGCTCCGTGCCTTTCAGTCTTGTTGATGAACGGAGAGTGCCCATATTGTTATCTCTGAAGATGAAGATAAAGATGTTGACCATTATGGTAATCCTCCCTCGAGTCCCATTGATAGACTTTTTGCCCAAGGATTCGAGGGTGAAGAAGATTTTGACCCCATTTATGAAGAGCCACCACTTGCTAATCTTTCAATGATTCCAGTTGCTCTAGTTATTAATCCTCCTATTTCTTCTGCCACCTTATCTGCAGTCGCTCCTGTTTCCGCACATGCCACTACCTCTCGTGGAGAAGTTGGCCCTTCTAGTGGGAGACAAAACATGAAGAAGGTGTTGATTGGAGTCCCTGATGGTGGGAATCTGCTAAAGAAATCTGATCGAGCTACAATATGACTGAAACCATTGATTGGCACTGTGGAAAGAGAGAAGCTTGAGTCTCACAGCTATTTGGCCTTAATGAATGATAGTGTTTATTCTTTCCTTAAGGTATATCCTTCTTCCCTTACATTTCTTCCTTTTTCTTCTAGGTTTATAGCTTTCTACCTTGTCTTTTTGTAGATCAATTTAACAGGTACAGGGCTAATGAGAAGGATATCCTGTGCTGATCAGCAAGTGATTGAGCTGCATACTGAAGCTGATAATTGGAAGGACTAGTTTGAAAGCGTCCAACTTGAAAAGGACATTCTGGCTGAAGAAAAAGGGGCATTGGAGCAGCTACTGAAGATAACCACCGTTGAATTAGTTGTTTTTAAGGCCTCTTCCAATCATGTTGAAAAGGATAAGGAGAAATTAGAATCTTCCTTTGCTGAGCAGCATTCAGAGGCAACCGAGAAGAGTAGAAGCTTGAAAGAGCTTCTAAATCATAAAGAGGTGTACGCGGGTGGTTCAGTGTAGATGCTCACCCAAGCTCAAGAGGATTTCCGTGCCTCTTCTGATAAATCTAGCTCTTTGAGGGCTCTCTTGAACCTTTGAAGGCATCCTATAAAGCTTCAGAAGCTGAGAAAGAAGAATTGAGGGTTGAGGTTGAACAACTGGAAAAAGACTATGAAGCTCTTGAAGACAAACTAACACTTGATGTTAGCTAGGCCTTTATGAATACCCATTTCAAGACTTTGACTGAGGCTAACCAGGAGGATTTTGACTTTGAAGCTAAAATTGCCAAAGCTAAGGATCAAAGATTCTCAACACCTAAGGATGAAAGTTCCAAAGGTGATAGAGATGGACTCGCTCCTGGTCAAGCAGATGCCCAACCTTCGTCTTCTCAAGTTGATCCTTCTACCCCTGTTGATGATGCTCCTTAGTTTTTTCACCTTTGTCTTAGAAGTTACTTTTGTTGGTGTTTCATCTATAAATGGTTGATCATTTTTTACCACTAATACCGACCGAAATCGGTCGGTAATTTCATCATCTTTTTTTTAAAAAAAATTTATGAAGAAAAAATAATTGACACCGGGCGAGAAAAAATAAATGAAGAATTCCGACCGATATCGGTCAGTATTCTTGAACTTTTTAAATTAAACTTTTTTTCGCTACATATATGCAAGTCTAATAAGTTTTTGGTTAAAGATTGACCATATTCCGACCAACATCGGTCGGAATTTTCAAATGTTCAGATAAAGCAATGTTTCGATATTGTGGGACCACATTTACCGATCGATGGTGGTCGGCATATTTATTCAAAATTTGTCATTTGTCTTTTGCGACCAATTTACTTCGTTTCCGACCGATTTCGATCAGCTTTTGCTTCAGATTGATTTCGGTTGGAATTCCATGGACGGGTTTCAGCCAATTTCTAGTAGTGTCTAGTCTAGTGAAAACTTCCCTTTTCAACATTTATAGTAGTGTCTATATATGCTAGTATTATGATTTTAGGAGGAGGACTAGCTAATGGGTTAACCGGCTAATTAGCATCCCTTATGGATGGGTCCGATCCAATAGTAATTTTTCAAAAATATGTGTATGTGATTATTATATATGTTTAAATATTTATCTATGAACCTAATGTTAATAATTATTATATGTTAACATGCGGTTGGTGTAGGAAACTATAAACTTCAAATTCTGAATTCACCTATGCTTAATTCTACATTTTCTATTGATGAATGAATTAATAACCTTCTAATTTATTTAGATTGTAAGAACTAGTTAAGAAACTTGCGAGTTTCTCCTTGGGGAAGCGGATCGTCTGTATCAATCACGACTCTAATTATTAGTTATTGGAATCCTCAAGAGACGAATGAAATCCCTCGTTTCCAGAGTCTAAAAATCCCTTCGATGAATGCATAGAATATCTAACCCTAGCTGTCTCTAGTCTAATGAAAACTTCCATTTTCAACATCCATAGTGGTAGCGCGACCCACCTTATAGCAAGGGTTTCAATTGAACTCGCCTCGTCGAAAAAATTAATTATTTCACCTGTTAATTTCATCAGAAAATCATGAAAGCGGATAATATTATAAGACATTAACCCACTTGACACAAATAGAAGTTGTAGAGCAGTGGCAAAGAGCATTCTTTATGACAAAGAGCGTTCATAATGGCGGTGGAGGTCACAAGTTCGTTCAGTGGCAAACTCATATTTATTCCACATTGCATTTTATTATGTTCCAGTTCATTGTATCAATTTGTTTAGTTCATAACTCTCTTTTTTACTTTTTTTTTGTTTGTAAATACTTATTATGCTAAATTTCTTAAGAGTTATAAGATTTTTAAGTTGATTAAATATTTTTTTTAAAAATAAATAAATTTATAAATTGGTTGAAGTAAAATTTGTTATAACATATAGATAGAATTCGAAAAATTAAAAGTAAATAATTTTTTTTCACAAAAATTCCAACTTTGATTAAAAAAAAAGGTGTCAATGACTATTTTGAGGTCACATGACGACTAAAACTGAGTAGCGAGCAAATTCTATTTACCGGTGCCGATTATACAAGTGGTTACTATGCTTTTTGACTGATCCCGCTTGTATAAAATCCTGAGTCCGCCACTGCATAATGGGTTAACCGGATAATTACACCACTGCATACATATATAGGCAAGTAGTAGGGTTTTAGGAGAAGGACTAGCTAATGGGTTAACCGGATAATTAGCATCCCCTATGGATGGACCCGATCCAATAGTAATTTTTCAAAAATATATGTATGTGATTATTGTATATCTATAAATATTTATGTAGGAATCGAATTATTATTGTATATTAACAGGCGGTTGCTTGCTGTAGGAATTCATAAATTTTAAATTCTGAATCTGTCTATGCTTAGTTATATATTTTTCTATTAAAGAATGAATGAGTGACCTTTCAATTTCTCCCTATGTATAATGATTCAACTCTGTTATAACATTTCGACCAATGTAATTTCTTTGATTGATTGATCAAACCAATGTCTAAAATTACTTATGTAATAATTTCTTTAATTTTTAATTCAGAGTCATCCCAACTCCCAAGAGGATACACAGACCACGACTAACATGAAAACTGAGAAAAATATTGGAGAGAAGAAGGATATTCTGATAACTTGTCATGAGAGCTTCATATTTATATTATTTTTTTATAACCAAGAAATTCCCCAGGACTATTCGCTCATGGTTAAAAACTCATCGTATAATGGGCACAACACCTCTTCCCTTCTCCACTTAACAACTTGTTTGAATGGTTGTTACCATTTGTATTGTATCTTATCGTTACTTTAAATCCAATGTTTATTTTAATTTGCTCTTAAATTTTATTATATCGTATCGTTAAATTCGTCGTTACGTAACGAAAAAAGTATCACTTTATTGAACAATCGATTTGATGTGGTCGCGTCGTTATTATTTTTATCTCTCATCTTTCCCTTTCTTATTACTAAATAATAGTACTATTTTATCCTTTATCCTACCTTTATATATAATTCTACTTCTTACCCTATTTTTCCGTTGTGATATCGTAAGTTTATTCTTCATTTTGCTGGTGGGTGACATCGTGAAACGATATTCACCAAACTTTTCTATGCGACAAGGTTTGAATCTATGACATGTGTCTAACCCATATATCATGTGTTGAGCTTATACCATTGCATCAAAGGTCTAGGTGCTATATATTTATATCATTTTTTACATTAGTATGTTACTTGACATCCTTAATTTGTCAATTTGTTTTGAAGAATCTGCGTCCAGCTATGTAACATGATGTCAATAACTATTACTCCGTTCGTCCTAAAAGGATAATACTTTCGTATTTCGAGTAAACGCGTTGCTTTTTGATCGCGACTTTTTTACATACCTTTTAAATATTTTGAATTGTTAATAATTGTGACTTATAGTATTTTTTATGTGATTTCCAAATAAGTAAATTTTATTTCAAAAAACTTTAAGATTCTATGTCCAAACTTGCTGTTAAAATCAACAAGTTTGACTCTGAAAATCCGAAAAATATCATCTTTTTTACACGGAGGGAGTAAATTGTAGTACTAACTACTAAATGTGTTTCATAGATTAATTATCTGAATATACTAATCCTTTGTAATGCTTGTTTGTGGAAATCAGAGACTGAATATTTGGTTGCTCAATTCAATTTATGCATACCTAATACATGGATTACTTATACCTCATAAGAGGGCTTAGCTAATACCAAAAAAACCAAGGGATTACTAATCCCTGCATTAACTATACCTGGATAAGACCCTAAAATTAATAAACCGCCCCTCAAACCCTTTTCCTAACTTTCTTTATATACAGAAAGAAGAATATTCAAGGGTATAATTGTAAAGAAGATTTTGTACAGTTTTAGACCAAACACAAGCTTAGATTATACATTGCATAGCTAATTTTTAATACAATAAACCAAACACTAGATAAAAAATAATCTCAGTACTACAATCCCTGCATTACTAATACTTGCATTACTAATCGCTGCATTATTAATCCCTGCATTACTTGTGTTCGTACCAAACGACCTCTAAGCAATGAACATTGAATTTTAGTACATACCTTAGACCTTAGTTTCCAGTTTCTGCTTTTTGGACTAGCTATTAAGTGCACATTATTGAAGGGGAAAATGTTTTATGTAGTTTAACTGATTAATTATTCAAATTTTCTCTAACGGTTGATCCAGAATCAGTTTTGATAATTCTTTTTCATTTTCTTCTTAGAATGAAATGAGAAACACCTACAAAAAAATAACACTTCAGGTTTCTACATGTTCAGCCATTAAAGTGTTGCATATACATCACCCAAGTTTTTCTTTTTTAAATGTGAAAGCTACATTGGAGAAGTTTTTACAGATATGCCTCTAGCCCATGTAGTTAACAACCACAACAAAGTCAGTGAAATCCCACATGTGGGGTCGGGGAAGGTAGTGTGTACGCAGTTTTTATCCCTACCTAGAGAAAGTAGAGAGGCTATTTTCGATAGTCCTTTGGCTCAGAACTCTAGCCCATGTAGTTAGATGCTAGAAGATAGTATTGTTTTCTGATATATAGCATAATGCATTAATTAAAGGCTCTTCGGGAACGTGGAAAGAAGTGGAGGCGGATTCAAGATTTGAAAAGTAGCGGGGCACCATTGCCTTTAATATAGACATGTCAAATACTAGCCTCAAAATTTTAATCTGTTTTGCAGTGTTTTCTATCTTGACAACCACATCATTCTAGTTTTTCTTAGAAATTGATTTACATTTTTTTGACTGCTCATGAACAATTATCAATAATGGCTAAGACATTGACACCAGCAATTTGACTTTGTTCTCATCCATGTAATGTCAACTTGGTCTTGTTAATCAGGAAGTAATGTTCTTTCTGGAAGATAAATTAGTGGTCTCTATTTTCTGCTAGTTCTTTTTTGAATCTTAGACTGCTTTGTTGTTACTATTATATTGGTTTTAATATCTCTGAATTGCAAATTACTCGCGCCCGTTTCTATGTTAACTAAGAACCACACAATTAAAACAAAAATCACATATAATCTCTAGTAATTTACAGCTTTACAAGGCCATCAAATAATTTAATAGACGAGGTGACTTTTCTTAATAGAATGACTCAAATTAACCGGTCTCAAATCAGAGAAAACTCATCTTTTTGGGAATTAAGACAAGGTTAGTATGAGTGATAACATTTAGTAAAGAATGACCACAAGGGTGACAATGTCATCTCTCCAAGAATACTCCAACAAGTTTGATAAAACAAATCAGTAAAACCATTTGGTCCGCTTGCACTATCTCCATTTAATCCAAACACCGCGTGCTTAACTTGATCTTTGGAAGGGAGCTGCAGAGACCATATTCTAGCAATTTAAATCAGCTGGCATTCTTTCTTCAGAAGATTGGTCTTGAAAAAATAGAATGGCTTGATCAGCCATTTAGTCAGCGATATGTCATCATCAAATCATTGCCTAGTCAAAACCGTCAATTGCCTATGACTATAATGTTACATATCGTCTATGTTGTTTGGACTCTCTATAATATTATTGTATCTTTGTTGGATCCTAAAAAAATGCACTACTTTTTAAGGATTCGACACGCACTCTGCTATATTTTTAAGAGTTCGAACAACATTGCATAACTTAAACAGGAGATTGAAACAAGATAAAATTTTGTATCGACTTATGAATTGGACATTCCCTTCTGAGAGATAAATATGAAATTACAAACAACCGACAGTTGAGTCTGATTTTGCTGTTCTAAAATAAAGGTGCAAAAATATAAGGAACGAAACAATTATTGGAGACCAAATAAAAATCCATATATAATCTCTAGTAATTTACAATTTTACATGGCCATCAAATAATTTAATAGAAGAGGAGACTTTTCTTAAGAACTTCACTTTCCGGGAACAAAATTAGTGGCATAGGCCCAGGCATTGTTGTTAACTGGGTCAGCAAGGTGGTCGGCAAGGTTCTCCAATGGACCCTTTCCGGTGACGATAGCCTGAACGAAGAATCCAAACATGGAGAACATAGCAAGTCTGCCATTCTTGATCTCTTTTACTTTGAGTTCAGCAAAAGCTTCTGGGTCATCAGCAAGACCCAATGGGTCGAAACTACCACCAGGGTAAAGTGGATCAACAACCTCACCAAGAGGTCCACCAGCAACACGGTAACCCTCAACGGCTCCCATCAACACAACTTGACAAGCCCAAATGGCCAAGATGCTTTGTGCATGGACCAAACTTGGGTTACCCAAGTAGTCAAGTCCACCCTCGCTGAAAATTTGAGATCCTGCCTTGAACCATACAGCTTCACCGAACTTGACACCGTTACGTGCCAAGAGCTCGGGGAAAACACAACCAAGAGCTCCAAGCATGGCCCATCTGCAGTGGATCACCTCTAACTCACGGTTCTTGGCGAAAGTTTCTGGATCAGCTGAGAGTCCAGCAGTGTCCCATCCATAATCACCAGGGAACTCACCAGTCAAGTAGCTTGGGGACTCACCGGAGAATGGGCCCAAGTACTTGACACGGTCAGGACCATACCATGGACTACCAGAAGATACAGGCTTGGCCTTGGTAACAGTCTTCCTCATGATGGCCTTTCCATTTCCAGTGATTTCGGAGGAAGATGGCGAGAATCTCACTGCCTTTCCGGCAAAAGAAGGGGAAGAAAGAGCCATTGTAGCAGCTGCCATTGTAGAAATAAAATGGAAAACTCTTGAATATATGCAGCTACTACAGAGAAAGAATATATGATTTGTGGCTTGATGAGTTTAATGGGGTTGCATCAGCTGTATATAAATGACTCAAAATTGCCCAGATCATCCTTATCCATGAATATCAGTATCTTCTTTTTGATTGGTGGATGACAATTTTGTTAACTTTTCTGCGTTTCATGTCCATTTGGCTAAGTTCCGCACCGTTAAACATGACTAGATTTTTTAGATACATTATGTTTAAAAAATCTAACCCAATGCAGATTTCCCCTCTTGGACCATCTCCAATCTTGCACCATTTCTTGCACCAAATGCTATTTTGGTACAAAAAATGATGCATTGGAGCTCCAATCTTGCACTATATCTTGCACCATTTTGGTGCATGAATAGTGTTGCACCAAATTTGGTACAACACTATTCATTGCACCATTTTACTATTCATCAATAATTATTATTATTTTATTATTATATAACACTTTTAATTTAACATATTATAGATTTTAATTGTTACAGTTAAATTCCTAATATACCTATTCATCTACACCATTACTATTCATTAATATTTTATTATTATTTTTATTATATAATACTTTTAATTTAACATATTATAAATTTTAATTTATAATTTTACATTCCTAATATACCTACTTATTTTTTATGTAATATCTTATAATATTAATTTTACATCTTAATTTGGGAGTGTAAGTTTTATAAATTCATTTTCGTATATATTATTTTATATAAAATTGTAAGCTAATTTTATTATAAGTTATAA
>MCJB01012663.1:73548-85060 GCA_002018475.1 Nicotiana obtusifolia
GGGGGGTTGGGTTTCGATAGGAATAGTTGTGCTTGTAAAAAGAACTTGTTACCTGCTGAAGAGACATCGAATGATTGGTATCCTTGTACTGAGAGCTCAATACGTCATCGTAACTCAAGTTAGTGCCAGAAGGAGCAGCAGCGGGGTTGATTGGGAAGTTCCCCGGGATAGCAGTTGTATTTCCGAAAGCACCATATCCAGAAGGAATATTGGCAGACTGCGGCAAGCTGTCGACAGAAACACTATTCTTATATTGGGGGAGCATCGCCGCAAGCGACTGATGATAAGTGTTGTTACCAGGAAATGCTTGTTGGAATGCAGACGGCATATATGGATAGTTCTGATGCATAAAGGGATAACTAATCATGTTGGCAAATGGTCCTAGTGGAACAGTTGGTTGAGCATATGGGTGTACAGTTAGATGTTGCGGTACGGCAGGTCCGGCGGGGATGCTAGTTCCAGAAAGCATCTGCTGCTGAGTAGGCTGTGCTGATGAAAAACCAACAGTCTTCAAAGCCTGCGGAAACACTTTAACACAATCAACTATGACGCACCAACGAAACAAGAGCAAAGGGAGAAAAAATTGGATGGATAATCGAAGTATACTGTGAAATATCTATTGGATACAGGCAGATGCATTACCTCAGGCATGGAAATTGTTGCGCCACTGATTGATGAAACTGAGTTGCCATATTTTGTTGGCATTGCTTGTGTTGTTGGATAAGGGGAATACGAAAGCTCCGACTCTCGACCAGGATGAACGTTACCAGCCAACAAGGTACTCTGCAAAGAATTTGTGTAGACCTACTCGAATAAAATAGCAAGAGAGAAAATTAGGTAGAGCAACAGATACTATTCTACGGCAGATAAATGGTAACTCAGATCTCGTTCACATGCTCCTCTAGTAATTTTTTGATAAATGACGTGCTTCTTTACAGTTCTGTTGGGGGCATTACAGATATTCCGCTACTTGGAACATTTTTCTTTAATAAAATATTTATTAATCAAAGTGCACCAAACACTATACACCTTCACAAAAGTTAACAAATAGTTTAGCTACTTGGGATTCGTAATCACTGAGAGTCAAGACTCGAGAGAATTAATGCTATTATATGTTAAAATATATATTAGTTGAAAGCTAGCAGACACCAAACTTACATTAAGCACTTGAAATACAAATTAAAGAGAATGAAACACTGTTGATATTATGTGTCTCCCCATCGCAAAGGAGCCACAAATATGAGCGAGTTACACAGTAAAGAAGACTTACAAGGACTAAAGTACTTCTTTTCCACCAAAACGCCAAAAAAGTAAAGAGTAAAGGCTGAGTAAGTTTATGTGACAGGATCAGACCCAGACCTCAATTCATTACTTGAATATTATAATATTACAAAGTTAAAACTTCAAAATAAGTAAGCTGGTGACTCACGCCCTAGGGTGTGGCCTAGTGGGTTGAGAATGTGAGGTCTCAGGCTCAAATCCCAACAGAGGCACAAGCACTAGGTGATTTCTTTCCATCTGTCTAAGCCTTGGTGGATAGAGTTAAATAGTAGCTGTTGCTTGCTGCCGAGAGGTAGCAGGTATACAATGGAATTAGTCGAAGAGCCCGCAAGCTGGCCCGGACACCACGGTTATCAAAAAAAATAAAGTAAGCCGGTGACTCCTTATCAGAACAGTTATCCAAGGACATGTAGAAGTATTTTTCCTTAAATGAACAAAACACCTCAATGTTTCATATTTTCAGGTAAAAGGTCCACACTAGAGTGCAAGAGAAGTATGCCTATGACTTTCATCGGTTTAACTCTTTACTTCCAACATAGAACATGTATACCAAAGCTCTCAAGGGTAACGGAACACCTAACCAGAGAAGTCACAGAACCATGCAAAATTTTTGTTATACATGCATCTCTCCACTAGAAAAGAAAGTTTAACAGCCAGATAAGTCTATTCCACTCTTTCAAAAACACCTTTAAAATATCATCCAATGAGTAAAGAGGCAGATTGCAGAATACAAAGCTAACTAAGCTCCACATCAAAATGCCGCTTGTAACTCAAATATTAACAAAATAGCAACTGCCAATTTTGCAACTCCTCATGCAGCAATTCCTTTCCTCAACGCCACTCATAACTAAATATCTAACAGAATTGCAATTCCTTGTCTCACTCGCCGAATACACTTAAACTAAAGTCATCTTCAAACTTGAAGTTTTAGTTTGGAATTTTTTTTGCAAACAACAGGAAATGCATCCCAAGGAGAACAGGAAACCATTTTTCATCCAGAAAAAGTTTTCTTACTCACATTTGAAAAAGGAGCAAGACTCTGCATATGAGAACTTGTCTGTGGCTGACTAAATGCTGCATTCAATTGTTGAGCATTTTCATATGAATAGCTAGCAGCAGAGGACGGATAGGAGTATTGACGCCCATGTTCACTAGTTTCTGCTTTCAGAGATTCTGGTTGTGCAGCAGATGGCAAATCGTAGTTTCCAGAACTTGCATTAGTTCTATGGAATAAATTACTATCAGACTCATCTCTGAGAGTTTCATCACCATAGTATTCAGAAGCCCTGCAAAATAATGTAATTTAAAAATTAAAGAACTAGCCTTTCCCTATGCTTTGCACAGATCTCTCTTGTTTTGTACATCTATACACGGAAAAATATCTTTTTTTACTAAAGGAATATCAGTTTCAAATATTGATAAAGAGAGCGTTGTGTATAAATTTTAGATGGAAAAACATACTCCATCATCATTTTAGTAGAAACAAAGATGTGATCAATTTAACAGATTTACAAACCTGGTGCCCAAGTGCCCAACTGAAGAACTATCCGCATCCTTTGGTGCTTCTTCCAAGCTAGTTTTCGCAGGGGCGGAGGCATGTGATCCAGAAAAGGACATACCACCAAAACTACCAAAACTTAAGTGTGAGCAGTTTGCTGTTTGAACTTGAAGATGGTCTGGAATCAAAACGGACGGACCATCTCCATCAGATGGAAAACCCCCATCGTCCTCTATACTTAGTTGTTGCAAGTTCGTAGCGACTGAAGAAGCTGAGGCGTTAACATCTTCAACTGCCACAAGATAAAGAACATTCTTATATTAAAAAAGAGCAGTACATTAAAACATTTCAATGGCACAACTACTGTCGTACCAACAATCTAAAACAATTAGGTTTCTGATATGCTACATATCCATCGGCAGTAGATAAGACAAACAGACTGTCACAATGTTAGCATTAGATAAAGATGGCAGTAAAGTAGTACATTAAGGGGCCGTTTGGCTTGGAGTTTAAGACATAATCTCCACATATAAATCAACATAAGTTTATACATTGTTCGGTTGGGATTTGAGGAGATTTTAATCTCCAAATAGATATCAGTAATTTTAATTAATACAATGTGTGGTTGCTCCTTTTTGTTTTTCATAAATAATACCTGCATAAGCTATGCGGGCATCTATGTATTATTTTGTGCGGGATAGAATGAGGAATAAGATTGCGGGTATTAGTAATACATGGATTAAAATGCTAAAATGATCAAACTAACCCTCATAATAGCAAGAAATTTTTAATTTTGTTTAAAAAGTAACAAATATTTTAGAGTATACACTGTATACTAACATGTAATATATCAACCCAAACATTCAACAAGAAGTAATCCACAATCCCAAATTACTATTCCTTCCATAACAATACATACATTACAATTGATGCGTACAATCCCTGCATAACTTGTTTCTGAACCAAACAGCCCCCAAGTCAGCAGACCGTTAAGATGAACATCCATCACTTTCTACTAATTCTATCTTCCAATTTACGCAGATAAACAGATCTACATCTAATGATGCTAAAACACCAACCAATACCACTTCAATTAAACTAAAACAATGAGATTAATATGTTAAATGATGAAATTCATATCTCACGCCAAACCAAAACACACATATATTCACCTTGCTGATGCTCAAAAGTGTGATTCTGGTGTTGATATTGGTAGAGGTCATTGTCATCGAGGGAAGCACTATCAGCATTGTCCTCCTGCAACTTTCTACTGGAGAGAGAACTACCGAGATCTTCATTAGCACTGTCATCTCCCCCTTGTGCCTCGTCAATTTCAGTTTGACGATCAATTCTGTCAAAAGACACGACAGATGGATCAGGATGTTGCACGAAATCAGTGGGAGGCTCCGAGACAGCAGGCTGGCTAGCAGCTGATGGCTGCTCAATTAACGGCCATTCATCGTTCGCAGATAGCTGCTGAGATGAATAATCCCCTGGTTCCTGATGTACCTCGGGAACCTTCATATGATCATCAGAAAACTGCACATTATGATGTGATGCACCATAAGGAGGTGGTGTCCGAACATCGCTTTGGTTGACACCAAAAGTAGTACGGTGAGATACATTAGGTACACTTGGCACTTTACTCTGTGGCCTACCCATTTTCACAATATCAGCCATTGATACTTGACCTGGCACCCCGCCCCAAGTAGGTTGATATCCAGAAGAAGGCTGTGAAGCAGCGGAATGACCATCAACTGCCGCTGGTGCCCATTTTTTACTTTCATTTCCAGCAGCATCACTGTAACACAATTCAAAAGCATAAAAAGGAAAATCAAAAACTAGCCAAACATCCCCAAAAATAATTTGAACAACTTAACATGCATGGTTAAAAGGATAGATTACAAGAAATAATTTTCTTATGAGTATATTCAACTTGATAAGTTGATTCAGCAATTAAAGATTATTACCACTAATTAAATCTGGTTGTTCAAATATATCTTTATTATGATAAGAACTTCTCATTAGTGCAAAAGAGACATTGACAAACTTAATGGACCATGCTGCAGGGATCGATGGATTAATACACTGTTACCATTGATAGTATCTGAAAGCAACTCATCGTCTTGTAAAAAAACTAAACCTTTTAACAAGACAACAATACTAACCTGACCGCGGTTTGTCTCCTATCTATGTTACTTCCTACAACTCCAGTGGTTGAAGAGAAGTTGTTTGTATGAGATCCACTTTCCTTTCTGTAAGCAGGAGCAGGCTTGGTAGACTCTGTCAAAGTTGGTTACAAAGCAAAATGATCCAGTATCAGACAACAAAACAAATTAAACACAATTTAAACTCTCTTTCAGAAACTGTGCATTAACATGCATATACCTGACCAGCCACGCCCAACATATTGTTCCGCACCAGTCCTGCTGCGACGGCTTGAGGTGCTACGAGAAACCCAGGACCTAGACTCAGTTGTATCCTTATTCTGAACCAAAGATGATTAGAAGTAAAGTGACAGATAGGAACAGCTATTTGAGCAAGCAACATAACAACCCATTAAAAGCACTTTTTCAAGGTCAGTTATTAGCAAGCTACGCTTCAACAAAATATTGCTACGTATCAAATGGGATGTGTAATGCCGTGCCCCCCAAGATTATACCAGCATATATCAAATAAAAGGAAAAGTTAGAACATCAACAATACAGAAAGCAGGACTCTATCGATATAAAAGTTTAAAGAATTCAAGAAATAAATTGGTTGGGAGTTTATGCTTTAGTAATGATTACGAACCTCTTTTCTCTTTTCTCGTTTGCTCTTCACCTCATGAAAAGTATCTAGCCAATTAATAAATATCAAATTAGAAGGTGATAAGAAATATCAACTTATTCAAGCAAGGAAGATTGACAAAATAGTAACAAAGTTTTTAGCATGATAACTACAAAGATGTCAGTATAAGTAACTATTACCAAGCATAGGAAGAACATGATTAGCAACAGAAGTTCAAATTTTCTGCAGCTTAGGCATTGTAATAGTGCTGAAATCACCAAAAGAATCAATCTAATGCGTTTTCAGCGCCCAACATTGATTCTTGCTCAATCTCAAAGGCAGCCTATGTTATCTCAAGATAAGTTCTAAATTATGTTCAAGTACGGCATTTATAAATAATATCAGAATGCCACCTCTCATCTCTCATCTGACTGACGCATACAAATTTGTAATGGCTCACAAATCACTGATTTAGCTCCTACACTATTAACAATAAGATTGGAAATCCACAAATACCTCAGAAATTACAAGTGAAAAGGTAGCCATCTCAAACTGAATAACCGATTCGTAAAACATAAGGACGAGTCAAGGATCGTGCCAAACATGATTTACACCACTAGTTCTTCTGAGATTTTTTCAATATGCAAGCCATCAAATCAAATCTTTTTGTTTTTCTATAACTGTGGTGTCCGGGCTAACTCGCACGCATCTCAACCAATTCCACGGGGTACTTGCTACCTCCCACCAACACGTAGCGGGTTGGACTACCATAAAATCAAATCTTGTATTGACCAAATCGATATTTCTCCATAATAAAAGTTACAAAGCATTACAAATACAGAAACTTCACGGATATACAAGAATCCATTATATTTAATTTTTCTTTCTTAGACAAAAGCTTGACTACAAAGAACATTAAACTCAGGACACAGGACACCACAAATGAATCAAACAAAGATAGAAATTTCCAAAGCATAAGAAGACAAATAATTTATTCTTCTTTTCTTTATCCACTTACTCTTACAACCCCATACCTTCATGTGTGTATGTATTTCAAACGAAGCACATATTTTTAACATAATTGCTACTACAATTCTCAAAGAAAACTGGAAAAGAAAAGCGGTTACTTTAGTAATTTATCTGAAAACTGTAAAATTGCGTGCACACAAAACTAAAAACCCAAAATATCCTAATACCCAGAAATTAATTACAAAAGAAGAAAATAAAGAGCTTAACTATATATATGTTTAACATAATTCTTACTATAATATTCAAGAAAAGAAGTTTCTTTACTGTATAATCTGAAAACTGAAAATTTGCATGAACACAATACTAAAGAACCAAAAAATACTCAAATCATAAAATTAATTACAAAAAAAATACTAAAAAGAGTTTAGTTTTAACCTTGAGAAAGAAGCTTATTGACGGCTTCGTTAGGGTCCATATTACAATCTTTGAGCACCGCATAGATCTCAGCTTCAGTACAGAAGTTAACAATTTCCTTTAAACTTTGTACCATCTTTTTTGAACCTCCTGGTATTATTGATTCTACTCCAATTCCTCCTCCATTTTTACTACTACTGTTTTTTCCTCTGCTACTACTCATCCTCCTTTGCTCTCTTTCTCTCTCTATGTAAAACAGTAAACAGAAAAAAAGAGAAGTGTATTCTACTCCAGTAGATCTATTTCAATTAGAAATACAATCAATTTTTGCAGTTCAATCTTGAATTGACGGCTTCGGTTATGGCTTTTTTTTCTTCTAGTGGTGAAAGGTGAAACGAATCCGCGGCGAAGAGGAGATATCTAATGAGAGGAAGTTTTGGTTTTATTTCTGTTTTTTTTTTTTTTTTTTTTTGGGTGAAAAACCACTATTAAATTGCTTTTCTCTCTTTAATAATAAGAGTGTAGTTAATATAAGAAGGCAAAATACAAAATTATCCGATAGATCAAAACAATTTTGCTCTCTAGTCTAAAGTATATAAAATATTTATATTTTATGTTTATAATATTTATATTTTATAAAAAATTATATATACTTACGATTATTATTTTTAAAAGTAACTAAAAATATTTTCTAAATATATAAAAATCTCTCTCTTTTATGATTTTATCTCTTCTTCTCACTTATATATGTACACCTTTTCTTTGTAAACTTACTCCTAATAAGTTGCTGGTTTTTCATCAGCCGTTGCGCGCTAGCGCGCCAGCCTTTTCCCGACCTAGTAAAGGGGCTGCTAAGTGTAGCACATAGTGTACTAGTGAATAGGAAAAACGAATTGAAATTACTAATGACGAATGGAGGTTGAGGGTAGAATATGTTCGTGCCTCGCCCTTGTCTCCTTCGCCGTAGACTGAAAATGATGGAAATCCTATCGATAAATTTGACTTTTTTTTTTTTTTTTCCTTTATCTTTTTGGACTTCCTCCCTTCTTTGCAATTTTTGATTTTGGTAACTATCTTCATTATTTCAACTATTTTTTTTTAAATTGATATTTATTTTATAATCTAATCCAAACTTTTGATTTGAAGATGAGAAACTAATTTGAGAAACATTTAAACTGAAATATTGATTTACACTACTTTAATTTTATTTTCAATTGAAATTCATATCCAAACATTATTTAAACTAACTTAGATATATGTTATTCTCTTTTATTTTTTTAATAAGTAACATGGATAAATTGCTTTCCCTGTTGTAATTATTATTACGATTACATTCAGAAATTCTGCCTTTAAATGCTTGATAATAGACATATTAGTTTTATCTATTGATATATGGGCTAGATAAATGTGAAACATGCTGAGAATAATACCTTTTATCCATATGATGCAGTAGGCAATGAGATCCAAATGATTGTCAAATCATTTCGTTTGAGTAGTGCTTTTTGAGTTGTTTATCCTTGGCTTCGGATAACAATTGAATTTGTACGTACGTGATTCTAAAGACACGTGATTTGGTTTGATACAAATAAAATATAAATAAAAAATAAAGACTATAAATTCAGTAAGTAAATTGAGAGAGAATGCAAACCACAAATCTAGAATAGCTTGACCTTGATAGAATTCTCTAAGATAGACAAATATGAAGCAAATGGATAAAGAAAATAATTAGAGCATACTGTATTTTTGTATATTGATCGTTGTTTTTCTGATGACTTTTACAATTGTGCTACCCCTTTATATAGGGAGGGGAATGAGCCTTATACAAGGTAAAAAATCTATCTACAAGGTAAAATATGCCTTGAATTATTGATTTCAACGTCTTTGCTAATTTTCGCCGTGATTCCCGCCGAGATACTTATATATCACAGGATTTCTGGCCCTTCTGTTAAGTAAATCTGATAAGTTTACCCTAGGGCTTTTTACCCTAATCGACCTCAACGAACTCGTCTCGGATATCATGGCTTCGAGTTCCGTCCGATGACGTCCGGTCTCGACCTTCATTCCTTGATGTCTCGATCCCGGCCTATCGAGCAGTAATTCTAATCGACACCAGCCGTACGAATTCGAACCCGATATTTCCTATGCAAGTGATCAAGTTCGACCCCATACATTAGTATTTAATAAAAAGATTATGTTTAGCAATATTTTTAAAAAGTACTTTTGATATATTTAATTACAAAAAAAAATAACCTTAAATGATTTTTTTTATAACTAATATGACTTTAATCGAGAAATAACTTTTTGATATTTTTTATCTTGGTTCAAATAAAAGTATAAATATATATTAGTTAAGTTTTTAAATCGTAGAAATCTATGAAGTTTGTTATCGTTAATAGCGAGAAAAATTAGCTTCAACGTGTACTACTTGCACTTTCTTGCCAATATTAATCATTTTTAATCTTATTTAATATGGCCATTTTCAATCTAGTCATTTTTTTACCTTGTTTTTTATTGTATGAATTTTCTTTATTTTTTTCCTTTTGTTTGTTTGTTTCTTTAGAAAAGATTGATTCTGTTTCTTCCTCAGGTTCCAAAGGAGAATGTATGTATTATGTACTTAAATAGTTAAATTCTCTGTCTTATTCTGCTCTTTTAGTATGTTGTATGGATTTATCTGCATGGATTTTCTTGAATATTCCAGCAAACTTATACTGGCTGTATATATCATATTGTTATCAAATTAATTAATTTGATTATAACGCATAACATGGTTATAAAACGAATTAATTAATTTGGTTCAAGAGATTATATGGGTTATTCCGCTATACATTTTGGGATTAAATGTATCTCGAATTTACTTAACGCAATTAAGTTCTCTTCTCTTTCATTATCTATCTCTGTTTGGTCATCTCTTTAAATATCATACTCTTCTAACTAAAAGCTTCACGCAACTAAAATATATATTTTTAATAGAGGCGGAGCTATAGGTTCAACAGAATTCAATAACTTTTACTTAAATATTGTATTTGTATTAGAAAATTTAAAATATATATATAAATATTTAATTGCGAACCTAAAAACTAAGACGAGTTATGGATTTTATGTGACAAATTTAGAACCTGTAAATTTCAAATCCTGACTCCACCTCTAATCGTTGATCACTTCAGTTAATTGATGCAACCAAATTTGTGCTAATAATGGATTAAGTTTTAAACTTTAGTTATTAAATATGGCTTATAACTCATTCCTCCAACAATTTCAGAAGGTTACTTGAAAGAAAGGTTATGGTGTTTACCTCTTAGTTAATTTTGTATGAATTGGCTCTAGAGTCACATAAGGGTAAATACTTATTTTCACCGGTATTTATGCTAAATCAATTAAATATATCATGATTAAATAATAAAAATTTATATAAAAACAAATATCATGTTGACAATACTGCATGGCCATGAGTTACTCTTAGGATCTGGTCAAATGGATATTTCACGAATCCACTATCATACGTGGCAACTTTGCATTGGCTTTAAGAGAGAAAATCTAGGTTGGATACTTTGATTAAGATATGTATCTAAAAAATCTAGTCATGTTTAACGGTGCAGAACTTAGCCAAATGGACATGAAACGCAGAAAAGTAAACAAAATTGTCATCCACCAATCAAAAAGAAGATACTGATATCCATGGATAAGGATGATCTGGGCAATTTTGAGTCATTTATATACAGCTGATGCAACCCCATTAAACTCATCAAGCCACAAATCATATATTCTTTCTCTGTAGTAGCTGCATTCAAGAGTTTTCCATTTTATTGCTACAATGGCAGCTACTACAATGGCTCTTTCTTCCCCTTCTTTTGCCGGAAAGGCAGTGAGATTGTCACCATCTTCCTCCGAAATCACTGGAAATGGAAAGGCCACCATGAGGAAGACTGTTACCAAGGCCAAGCCTGTATCTTCTGGTAGTCCATGGTACGGTCCTGACCGTGTCAAGTACTTGGGCCCATTCTCTGGTGAGTCCCCAAGCTACTTGACTGGTGAGTTCCCTGGTGATTATGGATGGGACACTGCTGGACTCTCAGCTGATCCAGAAACTTTCGCCAAGAACCGTGAGTTGGAGGTGATCCACTGCAGATGGGCCATGCTTGGAGCTCTTGGTTGTGTTTTCCCCGAGCTCTTGGCACGTAACGGTGTCAAGTTCGGTGAAGCTGTATGGTTCAAGGCAGGATCTCAAATTTTCAGCGAGGGTGGACTTGACTACTTGGGTAACCCAAGTTTGGTCCATGCACAAAGCATCTTGGCCATTTGGGCTTGTCAAGTTGTGTTGATGGGAGCCGTTGAGGGTTACCGTGTTGCTGGTGGACCTCTTGGTGAGGTTGTTGATCCACTTTACCCTGGTGGTAGTTTCGACCCATTGGGTCTTGCTGATGACCCAGAGGCTTTTGCTGAACTCAAAGTAAAAGAGATCAAGAATGGTAGACTTGCTATGTTCTCCATGTTTGGATTCTTCGTTCAAGCTATCGTTACCGGAAAGGGTCCATTGGAGAACCTTGCCGACCATCTTGCTGACCCAGTTAACAACAATGC
>MCJB01012663.1:88868-102148 GCA_002018475.1 Nicotiana obtusifolia
TCCCCCCCCCCCCTCCCGATAAAAAAATGAACCAAGGAACAATAGTCACCGCCTCGCCATGTCTGTTACTTATTTTTTGGCGTTTTAGAGCCATAAAACTGGAATTCTACCAGATTCCCAAATTTTCATGTGCTATAGCTCACACCTTCTGCCTGGGTCCGAGCGACCAGACCCAGACTGTCTAAAATTTTGTCGGCCCTTCAAAAACAACCTAAGTAACAATAGTCACCGCCTCGCCATTACTATTACTCATTTTTTGGCGTTTTAGGGCCATAAAACTCGTATTCCGCCCGATTCCTAGATTTTCACGTGCTATATATATTCTATGCCTTCTTCATGGGCTAGGGCGACCGAATCTGAGCTGTCTAAAATTTTGCCGGCCCACAAAAATAATTTAAGGAATAATAGTCACTGCCTCGCCATGACTGTAACTTGTTTTTTGGAGTTTTAGGGCCATAAAACTAATGAACAATAGTCATCAATTTGCTATGATCGTTTCCTATTTTTTGGCGTTTTAGGGCCATAAAACAGGAATTCATGACGATTTCTAATTTTTCGTGTGCTAATGTCCATTCCATGATTTCGAGCGACGAGCTTCGAATCGCCTAAAATTTTGTGGTTCATCACAAATAACCTATGGCGTTTCGAGGTCATGCAACATGAATTTATAATTATATCCACTTTTCGTGTGTATTAGCAGATGTTGATTTTGTCGAATTCATTTGACGGATTCTGATTGGCCTGAAATTTTATTGGTCATAGTAAATGGCCTAGTGACCATACTTATTGCTTCTCCATGTCTTTCGGGTTCATGTTTTTTTTTTTGTGTTTCGGGGTTAGAACACGAATTTATGACTCTCTCCATTTTTTGTGCGTATTAGTATATGTTGATTTCGTAAATTATTTTTACGGCCTCTGATTAGCCTGAAATTTTGTAGGTTTATTGGAAACAGTCTAGTGACTAATACTCAATAGTTCTCCATGACTTTCAAGTTCATTTATGGCGTTTCAAGGTCATACAACATGAATTTAAGATTATATCCATTTTTTCATGTATATTTGTACATGCTGATTTTGAAGAATTTTTTGACGGACCCTAATAAGCCTTAATTTTCGTGGCTTTCATAGGAAATAGCCTAGTGATCGATACTCATAGCTTCGCCGTGAATTTCGAGTTCATTTTATAGCGACATCTTTGAATAATATTCGTAGGTCCGTAGAAGATTCGTAGTAGTTCTTTTATCAGATAGAATTCAGTGTATATTTATTTGTACTCTTGACATCTTTGAATAATATATTTCTTTTATCAGATAGAACTTCCTTGGGTTTCTGGTGACGATAGCCCTTTATTTTGCTTTGCTAGAATTTTTCAATTTGATACAGTTGAAGTTGGTAGGGGTTGCATTGTTGGGGCAAAACCGACTGATCTAAAACTGAACTCTAAAAGATCAAACTAAACTGAGCTTATTTGGTTTGAATATAGATTGTAATTTTATAACGTGGTGTGTGCAAACTAATACGAACATAACTCAGTCTTATTGAAAAAAAAAAAAAGAGAGGAAGAAACTATATAATACCCTTTTTCTTGCACAGGTTAAGTAAGCGTTCTTTGAACATTTTTTTGTTCTGTATTTGCAACAGCTATTTGAAGCCATTAAACACTTTGAAATCATAAACAAAGTACAACATTATTTACACCACATAACAATCTCTTTAATGAACCTAGAACGCCAAAAATAAATTCTGACCCTTCTTTGGGTCATCACTCACAACTATCCCACACTACTTGAGGATTAGAGATCAACTTTTGTTAAACTCACTTTCCAGGGACAAAGTTTGTAGCATAGGCCCAAGCATTATTGTTAACTGGGTCTGCAAGGTGATCGGCAAGGTTCTCCAATGGACCCTTTCCAGTGACGATAGCTTGAACGAAGAATCCAAACATGGAGAACATAGCAAGTCTGCCATTCTTGATCTCCTTTACCTTGAGCTCAGCAAAAGCCTCTGGATCTTCAGCAAGACCCAATGGGTCGAAGCTACCACCAGGGTAAAGTGGGTCAATAACCTCGCCGAGAGGCCCACCAGCAACACGGTAACCCTCAACAGCTCCCATCAACACAACTTGACAAGCCCAGATGGCCAAGATACTTTGTGCATGGACCAAACTTGGGTTGCCCAAGTAATCAAGTCCACCCTCGCTAAAAATCTGTGATCCAGCCTTGAACCATACAGCCTCACCGAATTTGACACCGTTACGGGCCAAGAGCTCGGGGAAGACACAACCAAGAGCTCCAAGCATGGCCCATCTGCAGTGGATCACCTCCAACTCACGGTTCTTGGCGAAAGTTTCTGGATCAGCTGAGAGTCCAGCAGTGTCCCATCCATAATCACCAGGGAACTCACCAGTCAAGTAGCTTGGGGACTCACCGGAGAATGGGCCCAAGTACTTGACACGGTCAGGACCATACCATGGACTACCAGAAGATACAGGCTTGGCCTTGGTAACAGTCTTCCTCATGGTGGCCTTTCCATTTCCAGTGATTTCGGAGGAAGATGGTGACAATCTCACTGCCTTTCCGGCAAAAGAAGGGGAAGAAAGAGCCATTGTAGCAGCTGCCATTGTAGAAATAAAATGGAAAACTCTTGAATGCAGCTACTACAGAGAAAGAATATATGATTTGTGGCTTGATGAGTTTATTGGGCTTGCATCAGCTGTGTATAAATGACTCAAAATTGCCCAGAATCCTTATCCATGAATATCAGTATCTTCTTTTTGATTGGTGGATGACAATTTTGTTAACTTTTCTGCGTTTCATGTCCAGTTGGCTAAGTTCTGCACCGTTAAACATGACTAGATTTTTTTAGATACATTATTTTAAAAAAAATCTAAGACAATGAAGATTTCCTCGCTTATAGCCAATAGAGATTTGCCACGTTTGATTGTGGATTATTGCAGTATAGTATCCACTTGACTAGAGCATAAGAGTAACTCATGGCCATGCATTGTTCACACACTTCTGTATATTTGGCTGACATGTAAAATAGGACCAGTTGCATGAGTGGCAAAATGACAACGAGACAAAAACTTTGAATTAGGATTATTCAAAGTCCAAGTGTCCCAACTGCTAAGCGTCGATTATACTGTGTAATTTGATTTTAAAAAAATGTATTTTGTGTATGTATAGTATATGTTGAATTTCTTAACTTTTTCGTGTATTTATTTCTTTATATTTTGACACCTCTTAGTAAAATTTCTGGCTCCGCCACTGTATTCAAATCTAATAATTATGGCTCCAAACTCTGTATTTAAAATTCAATAGATTATTGTTGAATTTCAAACTCGAACCTATAATATTCAAATTTTGGATTCGCCTCCACCTATAGACTTAGATTACATGCCTAAGTCTAAATTTAACTGCGTGAGAAAACATATCTATTGGCTCTTCGTGGTGATGCATTTAACTAAAGGAGATTTGGTGGTGGCATTAAAGATTTACAAAAATGTCGACATTAAATTCAGACATAAGTTTCACTTTTCCTGAAATTCTGCCAGAAAAATCATACTGCGAGCTTTCAAGACAATTTGCAATCGTCAAAGCCACGTATTTTGGTTGGACCCCAGGAGTAAATATAAAGAACAAATGGTAATGGAATCTTGAAACCCAATAAAATTGTAGATAGAGATATCATAAGATAAGAACTCTTCCACTCACTCCCTATATAAATATTTAAGCCCAACGGACTACATCACCACGGCTAACATCTCTATTACTTTAGCCATCCAAAAAACACTTCTTTGTCCTTGCTAAACCATGGCTGCTTCTACAATGGCTCTCTCCTCCTCTTCTTTTGCCGGAAAGGCAGTAAAGCTCTCACCATCTTCCTCTGAAATCACCGGAAATGGGAAAGTCACTATGAGGAAGACTGCTAGCAAGGCCAAGCCGGTCTCTTCTGGCAGCCCATGGTATGGTCCTGACCGTGTCAAATACTTGGGCCCATTCTCTGGTGAGTCGCCAAGTTACTTGACTGGTGAGTTCCCTGGTGATTATGGATGGGACACTGCTGGACTCTCAGCTGATCCAGAGACTTTCGCCAAGAACCGTGAGTTGGAGGTGATCCACTGTAGATGGGCCATGCTTGGAGCTCTTGGTTGTGTCTTCCCCGAGCTCTTGGCCCGTAATGGTGTCAAGTTCGGTGAGGCTGTATGGTTTAAGGCTGGATCCCAGATTTTCAGCGAGGGTGGACTTGACTACTTGGGCAACCCCAGTTTGGTCCATGCTCAAAGCATCTTGGCCATTTGGGCTTGTCAAGTTGTGTTGATGGGAGCCGTTGAGGGTTACCGTGTTGCTGGTGGGCCTCTCGGCGAGGTTGTTGACCCACTTTACCCTGGTGGTAGCTTCGACCCATTGGGTCTTGCTGAAGATCCAGAGGCTTTTGCTGAGCTCAAGGTAAAGGAGATCAAGAATGGTAGACTTGCTATGTTCTCCATGTTTGGATTCTTTGTTCAGGCTATCGTTACCGGAAAAGGTCCATTGGAGAACCTTGCCGACCACCTTGCAGACCCAGTTAACAACAACGCCTGGGCCTATGCCACTAACTTTGTTCCCGGAAAGTGAGTTTGACAAAAGTTGATCTCTAATCTTCAAGTAGTGTGAGACTGAGTATGTAGCTTGTGAGTGATGAACCCAAAGAAGGGTCAGAGTTTATTTTTAGCATTCTGGGTTATGGGTTCATTAATGTGGTGTAAATTGGTTTGGATTAATTAATGACGAACATGTGAATCTTTTCATATTTTTTCTTGCACTAGATGGGATATACATTGCTTTCCCTTGAAAAACATAGGGAGTTATACATAGGGAGTTATATCTGAATTAGTTTGCACACATCATAATATTACAATTTAAGTCCAATCCAAATAAGTTTGGTTCGGTTTGATTTTTTAGAGTTAGTTTTAGATTAGTCAGTTTTGCTCAAACTATGCCCACCCGACCAATTTGCATTGCATTTGATTGAAAAATTCTAGCAAATCAAAATGAAATGCAAGAGTTATCTTTACCAGAAACCCAAGGCAAAATGTTTTGGATCTTGCATTCTCATATTTACTAATAAAGAGGTGGGTGGGAGTGGGACAGCGCAAGAAAATAACAATCCTACAAGATATTCAGAATGCATGAGATTGAAGTGGGGGAAGCCGAATAATTTTCATCCATATGTTGTCTTCGTTTATTAGAATAGAAATTCATAACATACAAAAATTTCCGATTTTGTTTTTTGTTGTTTGAATATTAAGGAATTAAAACCATTCCAATGCCCCCTTAATAATTAGATTTGATTGCATAGTGTATATCGTTATGTATACAAAATTGGCAGTTCGAATTATAAAAGGCCCTTCACACATATTGATCCAAAGAGACAGTAGGTACAGTTAAAGCCATGAGCAACCAACAATCGTACTATAAAAATTGAATAGGTCTACTAAAAATTGGGCCTATGGCAACAGTTATTTTAACAATGGTTCACAATTTGTTGATATAGACCAGATATCGTAATGGTTACAACCGTTACCATAACATTTAGGTGATATCAGCACACTATAAAACCGTTGCAATTGTGATTGAACTGTAAATTGAAAATTAGAGAAACAGGGACTTCCAATTTTTTTTTTTAAATTCAGAAAAAGAAAAATCTCCTTAGGTCACTGCACAAACTCTCTTCTTAAAATTTTGAGTTAATTTTATATCCACATGTATTTTTTTCTTTCAAAAATTTTTCAACTCTTAAAAGACTATTCTTTTTGTACAAACCTTAAAAATATCATAAAATCGCAATTTCATGTGCTGGGGAAAAAATGGTGAAATAAAGAATGGATCTTGCACTGTTAACTGTTCTCTTAACATTTTTCGATTATGTGTTTGACTATTTTTACTTCCATTTTAAGGCATTAAACACTTTGAAATAGTAAAGTTTTACACTAAAGATTGGATGTGCAAGAAAAAACTTTAAAAGATTCACATGTTCTTCATTATAAATCCAAACCAATTTACATCACATACCAATCCCTTTACTCATAGCCCAAAATGCAAGAAAAAAAAGGCTCTGAAAACTTCTTTGAGTTCATCACTCACAAGCTACATACTATCTCACACTACTTGAAATTAGAGATCAACTTTTGTTAAATTCACTTTCCGGGAACAAAGTTAGTGGCATAGGCCCAGGCGTTGTTGTTAACTGGGTCTGCAAGGTGGTCGGCAAGGTTCTCCAATGGACCTTTTCCGGTAACGATAGCCTGAACAAAGAATCCAAACATGGAGAACATAGCAAGTCTACCATTCTTGATCTCCTTTACCTTGAGCTCAGCAAAAGCCTCTGGGTCTTCAGCAAGGCCTAATGGGTCGAAGCTGCCGCCGGGGTAAAGTGGGTCAACAACCTCACCGAGAGGTCCACCAGCAACACGGTAACCTTCAACTGCTCCCATCAACACAACTTGGCAAGCCCAAATGGCCAAGATGCTTTGAGCATGGACCAAACTGGGGTTGCCTAAGTAGTCAAGTCCACCTTCGCTGAAAATTTGGGATCCAGCCTTGAACCATACAGCTTCACCGAACTTGACACCGTTACGGGCCAAGAGCTCGGGGAAGACACAACCAAGAGCTCCAAGCATCGCCCATCTGCAGTGAATCACCTCCAACTCACGGTTCTTGGCGAAAGTCTCTGGATCCGCTGAAAGCCCAGCAGTGTCCCATCCATAGTCACCAGGGAACTCACCAGTCAAGTAGCTCGGGGACTCACCAGAGAACGGGCCCAAGTACTTGACACGGTCAGGACCATACCATGGGCTGCCAGAAGAGACAGGCTTGGCCTTGCTAGCAGTCTTCCTCATGGTAACTTTCCCATTTCCGGTGATTTCAGAGGAAGATGGTGAGAGTTTCACTGCTTTTCCGGCAAAGGAAGGGGAAGAAAGAGCCATTGTAGAAGCAGCCATGGTTTAGTAAGGTAAAAGAAGTGTTTTTTTTTATGGCTGAAGTAATAGAGAAGTTAACTGTGGTGGTGTTTGGTCAGTTGAGCTTAAATATTTATATAGGGAGGGAGGGAAAGAGTTCATTATCTTATGATATCTCTATCTACAATTTCATTGGGTTTCAAGATTCCATTAGCATTAGTTCTTGTCGACTTGGCATTTTGCAATCCATCAATTTTCCAAGATTTTTACTACTGTGGTCCAACCAAAATATGTGGTCTTAAATTGCAAACTGTCTTATAAGCTCGCAGTAGGATTTTTCTGAAGTCTGAAAAATAAATTCAGGAAAATTAACTGAAACTTATAACTTTTCTGATTTTAATCTCTAAAATTTGCTGCAACCCTGTAAGCCACAACTAAAATAAGACATGAACTTGGTTTTTGTGAAAACGAAGTATTTATTTACTTTGCTAATATGAATGAGAATATTTAAGGTTCCACCTCTCTCTCCCTGTAAACCCGTAACCAGTGTGCTGCATTCACCTCTGCCCATAGGTGTTTATAAATTTTACACCATCAGATAAAAATTGCTTACGTTGACAGTAATATAACTTAAAATTTTAAAGTTATTGTATACTGTCGCTTCCAAACGCACACGCAAGTATACGTGGTCGTACAAATAATATAGGATTGTAAGTCCAAATATCGTACTCACAGAGACTTGTCATTAACTATTTACCAAATTAAACTAACATAATTAATCTATCCAAGCGAATATCTAACTATGAATATTTAACTAAAACTAATCTAGAGTAACAAACTAAGAGATTAAAGAAAACAAGTTGGCGAAATTAGACACGATGGGAGCCGATATTCTAGAGCTATGAGTTAGCAAACAATCTCGTTGAGTATTCCACTTAAATTATCTAATTAATTTATCTGATTTATTGGTTGACAGGTTAATATTACTCGTAGCCTTCTCCCGAAGTAACACTCGCCTATTCAAGTTAACCTAACTCTTATATTCCTATGGAATTAGGATTAACAAGAACGCATTTATAATTCCCGTATAATAACCAAGCAAGGCGATTAGGTATATCTCTATCCTAACCGCAAATCCGTTCCCCGTTAATCAGGTTCAAGATCTTGCTCTACGTAATCTTATATGCAATCTAGAATTCTCTCTCGTGAGTTCAATCCTAGATTCATAGATAGTATTTAATTGGTGATCAACCAATCAAATAATTAAGCGCAAGATTGAATAAATAAATCAATTTGATAAAATAATAAGAACAATTCAAGCTTCAAACTACAACGTTCATGTAGCACCCCACAACTCTAGAACTAATGAACTATGAGATTAAATAAGGAGAAGAGAAAGAAAACTAAGAATCCTTGCTCCAGAGTGTTCTGTGCTTGTCTTTTCTTCTCAAAGTGGCGTCCCCCCTCCCAAAATAGGCTTAGTCTTGCTTTTATATGCGTTGGGTAGGTCTTGAGCCGAAATAACCTTGTCCCGGGCAAAGTTGAGTTTCCCGTCACCAGCGCCTAGAGTAGCGTGCGGCGCTAGCGCTGGTGCTAGGAAAATAAGTATACTGGAAATGGCGCCACAGGTAGCGCCCACATTGTCTTTGACGCTACAATGGCCGATTTTTCATCTTTTGCTTCATTTTGACTCTAATCTCGTACCTTTCGCCCCTATTGCCTCCAAATGATTCCTACATATAAAAATACCACATATCAACATATTACATCCGAAATTCACGAAACACGAGTAAAACATAAGGCGATATATATATAAATATATTTACTTTAAGTAAAATATCAACACCTCACACTTAGACTCTTGCTCGTCCTTGAGCAACGGGACTATTAACTACACCCCAACAACTTACACATCTCAACTAGAGAGGAGCATTTCAAAGAAAAAAAATTAAACCATACACTCTACCCTTGACTATGATTACCGACAATCAAGCATGAACATACAAATTTCACATTCTTCCCATTTTAAACATGCCCAAGTATATCATTTCAATTCAAATAACCTATTTGTAACCACCCTACTTCAAGAGCCAACTTATTACCACTAAGTACCCTCAACTCGCGCACTCACCCAACAAAAGAAGTTTTCGACATTACCAATCCTTCATGAGATCACGTGCCCTCACCAACAAACAAAAGAGTGAATATAAAGTAGTCCACACATTCGAGTATGTATTTGAATATAATTTAAGGACATCACACAATTGAACAAAATTCGCTCACTCTCACTAAGAATTCATGTGCATCCCGTGGTCATACCATAAGCTTGCCCGTAGTGTACATCTCTACTAATCTAAGCTTGCCAAATCTGGGATCAATTAGGACTTTAAGGTTGTAATGTAGGCTAAGGGACGGGTAGGATACATTTAGGAATAGTGACTAATCCTCTAAGCACTTTAATACTCTAAACTTAAAAATTGAGCATCTTCTTCTCAACTAATTCACTCGTCATACACCATATATAACATAGAGCTCTTTTCAACTAAGCACCTCTATATTTCTACAAGCACGAATTAGTAGGACTAGGAGATGTGTATTTTTCTACATTATTTGAACTATTCTTTTTCTTTCTTGTAATTTTTTTCTTTTTTTCTTTTTTTTTTTCTACACGCACTCCATACATTAAGGTTTATCGACTAGTGGGCTTTTTTTATAACTTTAGTGCACCTTAAGGGCCCTTCCATGGTTTCACTCGAAAGCTACTCTCCAATCTCTCACCTTACTTCTTTTAGCGACTAAGTGCATTAGGAGGTAAAAGTTCAACAATCTCAAATTAAGAACAACATAGGGGTACGGCTTGTAATGTGGGTGCCAAAGGAAAGGTCTATTGGCTCAAAGGGGCTAGCAACGAAAATTTTTATCCTTAAGTGACAAGCACATCCATGATCAAGCAAGAAGCACCTAAGTTATCTCCTAGACTAGCTCAACTCAATGATTTTGCTTCGATTAACATACGTGGCAAGTTCTAGACTACACAGGATGGCACAGAAGATCACGATACCTCATGCACACATTGCACATGACTCAATCGAGACGGTTATGTTCAACTCTCAAGTCAAGCAAACACATATAATTGAGAAAATTTAAGCAACATTGCACTATGTGGCATACAAGTCAAACAACTGAAAAAAGGCATCACAGAGTAGGCTATTTATTTTACTCAAGCATCACAATTCAAATCAAATATACGGGAAAATAAAGCACATGCCATAGCCTAATGTGCCAGCAACAAACACGTCAATAGTTATCTCAGAGAAACTCAGCTTCTTCCTATCCTACCCTTAAAAAAAATAAGTACCCGATTCAAGCTATACCCTTAAAAAAAATCGGCGCTCAAAGAAAAACCAAGGGATCCTACCTAACTATCCTAAAAAAAAATTCTTTTTGATATTTTTTTAATCGGACTTTAATTCCTCAAGAAAGCTATCCACAAAATTCATCGTCATGAAAAGTCCAAATTTCTAAAAAAAAATATTCCTTTTCGTTTTTTTTTTTCAATTTTTTTTCCTTCAAAAATCACTACACTAAGAAAGAACATTATAACTAAGCCAGGATAACACAGAAAATTATTCAAACAATCTCCTCACCCCACACTTAAAATAGTGCAATGTCCTCAATGCATACAATAAATAACAAGAAGGTAAAAGAGACTCCCTGGTAAGCCAAAGGCCAAAGTATTAGCAGCTCACGGGATACTCAAACTTCTCCCATGTATGATCATTTGTGCGAGTACCTCACACTCAGTTTCAACCACCTGCTCGTTTTTGCACTCGCCTATTGCCTTTGACTTCATGATTCTACTACTATAAAATACAAAAATAATACAACAAAAAATAACAAAATAAAAAAATAAATAAAAGTAAAAAGAAAAATAAATTTGGGTTGCCTCCCAACAAGCGCTTGATTTAACGTCGCAGCACGACACCATCACTTCTACCACTTTTCCTTCCACTTTGAGGATATGAATTGCGCCCCCAATGTTGCATCAAATTTTACTATCACGTTCCTGGGGAGGTGGTATGAATACAAAAGAACCAAGTAAACGATGTCGCATCTTGCACTTCTTGGCCTTTAAGTGAGGGATGTCGTTTTGTCTCCTTGGTATTGCAAATTTCAGAATATATGCACTTTGTTCCCCATCCATTGACTCCTCCATAGGCTCGAATGGATCAATTCTCGTGTCACCAACCAAGCACAATGTTGAAAAGTGGTTACAATGAGGTCCAATACGCTCCAACTCTAGAATCGCTTCACTTTTGACATCCTCACTTTTGCACACTTTGTTAACCTTGGCATCATTAATAATATTTTGGTCGAATAGTTGAAATTCCTCTTTCTGCTTCACAAGTTGGCCAGTATCCACAACAATTGGTTATAGGGCATCAGACGTCTCAACTTTTTTATTCAATTGAGCCAGTTGAGATTGTTCCTCTAGCCAAGATTGGCTCACGATATTTGCTTCTTCAAAGTTATCTTCTTCTGGGAACTCGTTCTCTTCGTCGAGTTGAGATTTTTCTTGAAAAATGGTCATTAATACATCCATTCTAGCCTGCAGTCCTTTGATCGCTAAGGCAATCATTTTGTGAATTTCATCTTGTTGCTTGGCTACTTGCTTCATCATGTCTATAATACGAGCAACGCGTTCCATATCCTCTACTTCATTGCTCCTATCAAACTCATAAACATTATTAGAAACATCATAATAAGAGCTCTAAGAAAGATAATAAGAATTAGGACAACCATCCAAATGGCCACATTGACCACCACACACATTACAAATATTCCACACATAAGATTGAGATTCACAATTTTGCACAAGTGTGGTCCTCATAATATGGACAAGGATCACCATAATAAGAATAATTAATATTCGACATTCTCATTCCAAGATGTCATGTCAACATAGATAATAAAATATTAAACTAAAATAAAAAGAAAAAACTTGAATAGACAAAAAAAAACATCTAATCTAGTAGAATAGTTAATTTCTAATTCCCTGGCAACGGCCCAAAAAACTTGTTGCTCCCAAATGTACACGTAAGTATGTGTGATCGTACAAGTAATATAGGATTGTAAGTCCAGATATCGTACCCATAGTGACTTGTGATTAACTATTTACTAAATTAAACTAACTCAATTAATCTATCCAGGCGAATATCTAACTATGAATATTTAACTAAAGCTAATCTAGAGTAACAAACTAAGAGATTAAAGGAAACAAGTTGGCGAAATTAGACACGAATTCAATGGGAGCCGATATTCTAGAGCTATGGATTAGCTAACAATCCCGTTGAGTCTTCCACTTAAATTATCTAATTAATTTATCTGGTTTATTGGTTGACAGGTTAATATTACTCGTAGCTTTCTCCCAAAGTAATACTCGTCTATTCAAGTTAATCTAACGCCTATATTCCTATGGAATTAGGATTAACAAGAACGCGTTTATAATTCCCGTATAATAACCAAGCAAGGCATTTAGGTATATCCCTATCCTAACCGCAAATCTGTTCCCCGTTAATCAGGTTCAAGATCTTGCTCTACGTAATCTTATATGCAATCTAGAATTCTCTCTCCCGAGTTCAATCCTAGATTCGTAGACAGCATTTAATTGGTGATCAAGCAATCAAATAATTAAGCGCAAGATTAAATAAATAGACTAATTTGATAAAATAATAAGAACAATTCAAGCTTCAAACTACAGCGTTCATGTAGCATCCCACGACCCTAGAACTAATGAACTATGAGATTAAAGAAGGAGAAGAGAAAGAAAAACTGAGAATCCTTGCCCCTGAGTGTTCTGTGCTTGTCTTTTCTTTTCAAAGTGACGTCCCCCCTCCCAAAATAGGCTTAGTCTTACTTTTATATGCGTTGGGTAGGTCTTGGACCGAAACAACCTTGTCTGGGGCAAAGTTGGAGAATTTTTCCGTCATCAGCGCCTAGGGTAGCGTGGGGCGCTAGTCTTGGTGCTGGGAAAATAAGTATACTGAAAATGGCGCCACAAGTAGTGACCCACACTGCCTGTGGCGCTACAATGGCCAATTTTTCATCTTTTGCTTCTTTTTCACTCTAATCTCGTACCTTTCGTCCCCTATTGTCTCCGGATGATTCCTACATATAAAAATACCATGAATTAACATATTACCTCCAAAAATCACAAATTTTTAAATATGAAGCGATATATATATAAATATATATACTTTAAGCCAAATATATATATATATATATATATATATATATATATATATATATATATATATATATATATATATATATATATATA
>MCJB01012663.1:104984-157014 GCA_002018475.1 Nicotiana obtusifolia
GGGGGGACGACGAGCAGTCACAACAAAATAACTACGTCTTGGTAGAGAATTTTACAAGGAAATAGTTCAACTCTAATGGCCAAAAAGAACTAGGGAAAATTATGATGAGCAAAGACCTATGCCTCATCAACAAGCTGACTAGAATTGCAAACATAAAGTTTGACACATCAAAGCTACAAAAAGTTAAAAAGCTTTAGCAAGCTGATAAACACAACTACAAACACCAAGGGCTTCGCTGCCAATGATGCGATAAATCTACAGTTTCGACGCCATCCATTTGCATTTTTATCTTCAACCTATGATCATCTGAAAGAGGGAAAACCAACACACTTAGCATTTGTCCACCATACATTTTTTTATGGGTGCAGGAAGAACACAAAAAGATTTATCAAAAGGTGGAGAGACATGAAGGAAGCAAAGGAAAAAGGAAATTCAGATATACTCGAGTGAGAATACAGTTGATTCATAAGGTATCTACTTCCAAAACCACTTTGGATCGGCTACCATATGAGACAAACGCAAGAAAAATGGAGAAATACAAGCCAAATTGATCTGTTTCTGATTGATTTATAGCCTTCATGAGCACAACAAATCTTCCCCTTATCACCAAACGCTACTATGGTAAATAAAATTCGACAAATAAATGCTTTACCACTGCTTTGAAGATACAACCAACTCGCTACAAAAGATTAAGATGAAGTGTATTCTTCTTTTCTGTTTTTAGTGTAAATCAGAATATGTAGAGGATCCTGATTCAATCCTAGATGTTTTGAGTTCCTTGTAAGAAGAACAAGGACTATATTTTTGCTTTTCCATATTGTAATTGCCTATTTTGGCCTCCAGCACAACTTTGTGCTGATAATGTTTTAAATATACTGGACCTTCTCTCACAAAAAAAAAAATGCTTTACCACTAAGATTTTTGTCATAGGGTGGATAATAAAATGATATCTGCAACATGCTCGGTAGAGGTGTTAAAAAATAGTAGGACTAAGAATTTTACCGAAGCTTGCAGTGTGCTTTACTGAGCATCCATGTGAAAGGAATATATATGTAACATATGTGTGTGTGTACATATATATACATGTATATATATATAAAAAAAAATTCTTTGTGACAGCTAAGAAGATGAAATGTTGTTCCCACGTTACTTAAAATGGTAATAAAACGTGCTCCGTAGCAGGACTATTGCAGTGTGCTTTAGTGAGCATCCATGTGAATAGAAAATGTCATCACACCAAAAATTGCATTTAGAATGAAACCAAACATCTCTACTGCATAGATTAACACTTTAATTAACCTCAACTCCGCCCCCAGTAATCTATCTCTCAACACATACCTACAACAGCAACAGCCAGAAAACTAATGACCATTTCGTTTTAGAAAATTCTAAAATAACCAATTCATAACTGTCCATCTTTTCAGTAAGAACTTTAACAAAGACTATAGTTTCTAACACGGCTACAATACACTTAATTTTTGGCTCTAAAATATCAAGTTACCTGAAAATATGAAAGCGACTCGATAGGACAATTAGATGATGTTAAGGAACAGGAAACCTTCAGCAGAAATAATCATGCAGAAAGGAGGAACACCAATTGTTGAGGTATGAAAAAACACAAATGAAAGACATCCAGAATCAGTAAGTATTCCGTTTACAAGTAAAACTCCTCAAACTCATCCTCACCACCTAACCACCCCCCCCCCCCCCCAAAAAAAAAAAACCCGGAAAAGAATGGAAATTTAAAGAGAGAGAGAGAGAGAGAGGGTGTCCTAAGGACACTAAGGATGACAAATGAACACCTCTATTGCTTCAGTGAATCTTTAGCAAAGGGACACTTGATATCATCAGTTTCCTCCACCTCTTTTTGAAAACACAAAATTTGTTAAGATTTGATCAGATCAAAAATTTTCGGTGGGGGAGTTGGTTCACGACGTTTTACAAATTAATATCTACACAACTTCCAACCAAGTTCCAAAACTCAAATTCCTCGATTTATACCAGAAATCCATTTAAAATCACATTTTTACAACAAATGTAATGTTATCCACTCCTCTTTCAAAGAATATACATTCCATTTGTCCCATTTTGTGTGCCACAGTTTGATTTGAGGTCAAACTCTCTAAAACATTGTAATATACTTTTGACAACCTGATCACTACAATAATTAGAGCAGTTTTCAATGGTTCTTGTTCCCTTTTCCTAATATGAATTAGTTTATGTTAGCTCCCACTCAAAATTAACAATTTTAACATTAAAAGAATAAACTGTCACATGGTATGACAGTAGTATATCTATATATATAAACATATAAAAGTCAACTAACTTCTTACACCAGATAATCAAATTGGTCACATGAAATGTGATGAAACGAGTATAATTGAAACCAAGAAAAAGAAAAGGAGAGGGGAAAGCATAACTGAACAGGGAAGGAAATACGGGGCTTATGTTACATGGATAAAGGTGCGAGTATTTGATAAGGGGAGGGATCTCGAGGTCGGAGTCGTCATTCCTATTATTTTAGGATTCACCAATATGTATATAAGTACGACTAGGGTTGCTGGGATAGTGCAAATAAATGTGCACGTAAGATACATATGACAGTTAATTAGAAGTATTGAAAAGCAAATTTCTTTTGATTAACAATGTTGCTTGAATTTACTATTTTAAGTTATTCCAATGGTGTTCAATAAACCTTATTTGTATATGATAAGTCACCCAAGGGAAGCCCAACTTATTTTATAATAAGAGTCTTTTAAGTAGCTCAACTTATTTATTCTTCTTGGGCTAGTTTAAAACTAGACAATAACCCTGTTTTTTGGGAAAAAATAAGAGATTTTTACTTTATCTATACCATATTATTAACTTATTTACCCTTCTTAGAGAGGTTATCACTTAATTACATTAGCATATACAATTTACCATTTATATACAAAATTTTATAAAGTACCATTAGAAAGGTATCTCCACCTTCGCCTTCTTCCTTGTGGACTGCAAACTTCTCTGACCATTAAAAAGCACCATACTCTTATTATTCCAACTCAAATCAAAGCAACTATCCTCAAAGCAAAACAAAGATCGAACCTTTTTTTATCCAAATGCTAAAAACTAAATTAATTGTACTGTATAAGCAGAGAAGTTAGAACATTGCAGTTAATTCCGTGCAATCCACTTTCTGTTTTCAAATTGTAACACTCAGTTTCTTGTACTCTACAGATTTGTTGGTTTAATTCCAGGATGCTAGCTTAATATCTCTAAGTAGATTTCTTTTAGTTTATTGAAATCAATAAATTAAATAGTATTAATGAGACGCGAGTAGATTGAATTGGGAACCTTGTTAATCCAATAAAAATTCTATTGATAGCCATTAAAAGCTTCGAAACTTTGAATTCAAAAATCGAAATTTGTAATTGATATTTGTTTGGATTGGGTGTTGTTACAAATGATCGGGAATGTTCTTTGGAATTTATATCTCAATTTTGAGAGAATTGTATGAGGATTCGAGGTTGTTTTGGTTAGAATTTCAGATTGAAACTCGAAGAACGAGACTTAAACAAGTTGTATATATTTTGTATTTCGAGTGTTGAAACGACATACAAAATACATACAACTAACATAATTGTATATAAGTTGTATATCAATTGTACGTAAATGTAGTTTTTTACCGGATTCTGTACAAAAAAATTGTATTTAAGTTGTAGATATATTGTAGATTTTGACCGAATTTGTATATATTTTGTAAAAAAACGTTAGTTACTTTTTGCAAATAGGAAAACTTAGACAAAACCGGATAAACAAGTTAAAATCTCGTATATATACGAAAAAGTCCCCAAAAATAAACAGTGGTTGTACCAAAACTTATTTTTAGCCCAAATAAAATCGTGCACTTATTAAAAATTATGTTCAGCCCATTATTTCAAACACACTGCAACTTACAAAAATTAAAAACTTAAATTAAAAAGAAATGGGTTGCGCCTCTACCCTAGCATGTGCCTCTTTTCTTTTTGAAGGCAGTCTTCAGATTAAAATCCAGTGTGGTCATAATAAGTGAAGATAGCCACTACCTTCAAGCTACTTTAACTATTAACCAATTGACTTAAAGAGTTTCACATGACTTCAAATATTCACCAATTTACTTAAACTACGTTCACATGACTTTAAATATTGACCAATATACTTTATCTATGTTTTTCATGATAATCACCACCCATGGGTTAAAAAGGAAAAATGAGCAATCACAATGAGAGTTTTGACTTTTGAACAAAGGAAACCTAACCTGATCCAGTGGATTTGTGACTAGAAAACTCCCTTTGCGTCATCAGACCTTGAAGACTAGTAAAAATAACCTCTACAGTTCAACGAGCCACATAAGCACTTCTTTCTCCTATGATCTGCTTTGTCCATACCATAATCAAAGGTCAACTCTTGCATGGGAGGAATGTGTCTAATGGCGAAAAAGGCGATATGGTAGGTTGCTTCATTGTTACTTTGTCGTACAACAAGCTGCCAGTAAACATTAGGTGAACAACTATGGTTCATAAAGCGAGAAATATTTCCACCATTCTTGGCACTTATGACCAGGGGAAAAGGAACTTTCCGAGACTCGTCATTATAATCACGCTCGGCTTCCAATGGCGCATATATACGGGTTGCATCAAAAATGTAATTGTCGTCACTGTAATTACCAGCGTCTATGACTTCTCCAGCATATTCACAAATGAAACCACCTCCACGTATAGGATCCCAAGATCTGAGTCCCCAACCTCTATTTTTTGTCTTAAAGACCTCCAAACGAGCTTTAAGACCTCCTTGAGACATTCGATTTCGGCAATTAGGAGGGCATGAACAGGCCGAACCACACTCATGTATCAAGGTTTTGTAACTCAAAAGAACTCCAAGTGAACTATAAGGCAAAAAGCCTCCATTACTCTGAATACAAGTGCAATTGGAATCCCCAGGTTGGCACCCGCCAACGCAGTGACAACTCGGAGAGGGTCTAGGCATTACAAAAGGTTTTGAGTACTTCAAACTAGGAATATATGTGAAATAGGCAGGTCCTTTCTCGTCATCTACATCATTAACAAGACAAACTGGTTGACTTTCTGCACCAGACGTCAGGTCCGGTAGGATGACTCCAACACGTGATGCCACGCCATCTTTCCATTGCTGAATTGACTTCCATACTTTAAATGCTTCAGGCTGCCCAGGGACTCTCAGAAGTTTGTACTTGAATACATTGAAGCCCACCTTGTTTTTCTCTGCCCATGATTCCTGAATCTTATAAAGTCCGTCGTAAATATAGATCTTCCCAGTTGGATATGCGACATCCTTAACACCCCTAATTACTCTTACTTCATTGGCTCGATGCACACTCTTCTCCAAAGCAAGGTTTCCCCTCTCAAGTTTCTGATCAAACACTTGCCCGTCTTTCCTCTGGACTCCACCCTGGCCAGTGTAAATTAATACATCACCATCACCTCCATCATCATCATATCCTCCAGAGGACACTATGCTGACCGCAAGAGGTTCTTCGTCCATTGTTAGTTTGACACTCATATAATCTATCCCAGCCATAGTTGGCGCATGCAATCCCACTAGGCACAATTCCATCCTGAAGAAGAAGATGTCACCAACTTCAATCCCGGGTGCATTTCCAATCCTCTTTGTTTGGTTTGTCCGAACTCCCTTTGTCATCAGCATATTAGAAGCTTTTAGGTCTGGTCTTCTACCAGAACCTGAGCCATCCCTCGATTCGTCAATTTGGGTCATCCTTCTTCTGAACAAGTCAAAAACCAACAGTATCCGACCCACTAGCTCCTTGTCACCATCAGCTTTCTTGACCTGATCCAAGTCAACAAGTTTAAAAGACGTGACCAACTGAGTCAACAAAGGTTCAACATCCACTTCCACAGGGGTCGACCCCTCAGACTGCGGAGCTCTCCGAGGCTTTTTCGGTCTTCCCCTTTTTTTTCCAGTACCAGAATCTTCAACACTATTCACGTGCACACTAAATCCACTGGCAAATTGGTCATTCTGATCCTGTGAATTACTGTAATCATCATCGTCTACAGCCCTCCTTGACCTCCCACTATTTCCATTAGCAGTTGTTGGAGTTCTGAATGAGTTTAAAGGAACGGGAGATATAGGGTGCGCAAAACCAAAAGGGCCGCCCTGATTCGGCACCCCACTTGGAGTTTGTTGACTACTTTCACCTGGCCTTCCCGACTCATTTGGAGCCACAAAGGGGTAAAATGGAGCAACCCCAGGGGGGAACGGACCAGTGGGAGGAACACAGACAAAAGGTGATGGCTGTGGTGTAGAAACAGAAGACATTCCATTTGGTGATGGAAAAACAGGTGCAAGACATCTCAAAGGCTTCACATCCAAAACCCTAGTCTTATCGATGCTCGGAGGATTATTACCCTCGGAACGCAAACCTTGTTCCATTATCAAAATCAACCAACTTTAACCCACATTTACAACTTCAAATCCCCTTTTCAATCATTGACCTACCAACACAAAGCAAGTAATAATTCAGAGAAAGTAGGCATAAAATAATACTCCCTCCATAGAATCTATAAATTTTGACAGCAAATTCCAACATAGAATCTACAAATTTAAAAAGTACTACAGGTCGCACAAAATATTTAAAAAGCCATACAAAAAAATCATGGTCAAAGAACAACTCGTTTCAATCTCGAAATCCGAACTATATCAAACAAATTAGGACGGAGAGAGTACTTTTTTACAAAAATTATTCAAAAAAGTTAAAACCTTACCAAATCTCCAAAGCTGCAAACTCATCAAATATATTAAAGAAAATTCTTAATTTTGACAGCAAATTCCAACATAGAATCTATAAATTTAAAAAGTACTACAAGACGCACAAAAAAATTTTAAAAGCCATACAAAATAATCATGGTCAAAGAACAACTCGTTTCAATCTCGAAATCCGAACTACATCAAACAAATTAGGACGGAGAGAGTACTTTTTTAAAAAAATTATTCAAAAAAGTTAAAACCTTACCTAATCTCCAAAGCTGCAAACTCATCAAATATATTAAAGAAAATTTCCTGCATCATAAAAAGGAAATTAATCGAAAAAAATGAGTTGAAACTTTCCAAAATGAAAGCTTAAACTTCAAGGAGAAAACCCTAAATGGAATTAAAACCCAACAACCAGTAAAAACAACCAAAAAATCAGCAGAAATGAATTCACTCACAGAAACACCTAAAAAGAAGCTGACCCTAAGAAATGAAGTCAAAAATTCAAATTCATACTATCAGATTTAAGAAACAAATTCACCGGAAAACATAAATGAAAAAGAAATTGAAGCAAATCATCGTACTTTGAGAAATACCTTAAAACTTAGAGAGAAGACTGAGATTGTAAGGGAGAGGGAGAAATTTGGAATGGGTGAAAAGTGGGGCGTTTTTGGACTTCGCTCTATTCGAGGATTCGAGCTTTTGCGAAAATGAAGAATAAACGAAAGGCAAGTTAAATATATAAAAAATAATGTATACTATTGCTAACTAAATATAAAAAATAATATATATATATATATATTAAAATTATATATTAATATACGAAAAATTAATATTTTATCGGATATTATTTTTTGGAGCGGCTATATAGTATAATTTTGCCTTAACTGACGGAAGGCAACCAAATAACCGCTCAAGAAACTGACTAAACTAAAAATAGTCGATATATATTATGTGTATAATTTATATATAATAGGTGTATAACCATACATAATCTGTGTATACTGATTAGAAATAATGAATCTATCTTGCTATTTGTGCAATGATCTTGTAAAACTCTACTCAACGGGTCATTTGAAAAACTTTATTATTATGAGAAAAAAAATTATAATCAAAATTCCAACTTTTTAGGTTACTAGTCCAATCATATTTTTTGCAAAAATAATAGTAGTATCATATGGTATCCACTTAATACTTCTTATTTTATAGTTTTTTGGAGCGGCTATACTCTATAATTTTACCTTACTTGACAGAAGGCAACCAAATAACTGTTCAAGCAACCGACTGAACTAAAAATAGCCGATAGATATATTATGTAATATAATTCATATATAATATGTGTATAACCATATATAATTTATATATACTGATTAGGAATCCATCTTGCTACTTGTGCAAAGATTCTTGAAAAACTCTACTCAACGGGTCATTTGAAAAACTTTATTATTATGAGAAAAAAATTATAATCAAAATTTCAACTTTTTAGGTTACTAAATAATCATATTTTTTGCAAAAATATTAGTAGTATCATATGGTATCCACTTGATACTTCTTATTTTATAGTTTTTTGGAACGGCTATACTCTATAATTTTGCCTTACGTAAAGCACCCAAATAACCGTTCATGCAACCGATTGAACTAAACTAGCCGATAGATATATTATGTGTATAATTCATATATAATATGTATATAAACATATATATTTTATATATACTGATTAGGAATCCATCTTGCTATTTGTGCGAAGATTCTTGAAAAACTCTACTCAACGGGTCATTTGAAAAACTTTATTATTATGAGAAAAAATTATAATCAAAATTCCAACTTTTTAGGTTACTAGTCCAATCATATTTGTTGCAAAAATATTAGTAGTATCATATGGTATCCACTTAATACTTCTTATTTTATAGTTTTTTGGAGCGGCTATACTTTATAATTTTACCTTACCTGACAGAAGGCAACCAAATAACTGTTCAAGAAACCGACTGAACTAAAAATAGCCGATAGATATATTATGTAATATAATTCATATATAATATGTGTATAACCATATATAATTTATATATACTGATTAGGAATCCATCTTGCTATTTGTGCAAAGATTCTTGAAAAACTCTACTCAACGGGTCATTTGAAAAACTTTATTATTATGAGAAAAAAAATTATAATCAAAATTTCAACTTTTTAGGTTACTAAATAATCATATTTTTTGCAAAAATATTAGTAGTATCATATGGTATCCACTTGATACTTCTTATTTTATAGTTTTTGGGAGCGGCTATACTCTATAATTTTACCTTACCTGACAGAAGGCAATCAAATAACAGTTCAAGCAACCGATTGAACTAAAAATAACCGATAGATATATTATGTAATATAATTCATATATAATATGTGTATAACCATATATAATTTTTATATACTGATTAGGAATTCATCTTGCTATTTGTGCAAAGATTCTTGAAAAACTCTATTCAACGGGTCATTTGAAAAACTTTATTATTATGAGAAAAAAAAATTATAATCAAAATTTCAACTTTTTAGGTTACTAAATAATCATATTTTTTGCAAAAATATTAGTAGTATCATATGGTATCCACTTAATACTTCTTATTTTATAGTTTTTTGGAGCGGCTATACTCTATAATTTTACCTTACTTGACAGAAGGCAACCAAATAACTGTTCAAGCAACCGATTGAACTAAAAATAGCCGATAGATATATTATGTAATATAATTCACATATAATATGTGTATAATCATATATAATTTATATATACTGATTAGGAATCCATCTTGCTACTTGTGCAAAGATTCTTGAAAAACTCTACTCAACGGGTCATTTGAAAAACTTTATTATTATGAGAAAAAAATTATAATCAAAATTCCAACTTTTTAGGTTACTAGTCCAATCATATTTGTTGCAAAAATATTAGTAGTATCATATGGTATCCACTTAATACTTCTTATTTTATAGTTTTTTGGAGCGGCTATACTCTATAATTTTACCTTACCTGACAGAAGGCAACCAAATAACTGTTCAAGCAACCGATTGAACTAAAAATAGCCGATAGATATATTATGTAATATAATTCACATATAATATGTGTATAATCATATATAATTTATATATACTGATTAGGAATCCATCTTGCTATATGTGCAAAGATTCTTGAAAAACTCTACTCAACAGGTCATTTGAAAAACTTTATTATTATGAGAGAAAAAAATTATAATCAAAATTTCAACTTTTTAGGTTACTAAATAATCATATTTTTTGCAAAAATATTAGTATTATCATATGGTATCCACTTGATACTTCTTATTTTATAGTTTTTGGGAGCGGCTATACTCTATAATTTTACCTTACCTGACAGAAGGCAATCAAATAACAGTTCAAGCAACCGATTGAACTAAAAATAACCGATAGATATATTATGTAATATAATTCATATATAATATGTGTATAACCATATATAATTTTTATATACTGATTAGGAATTCATCTTGCTATTTGTGCAAAGATTCTTGAAAAACTCTATTCAACGGGTCATTTGAAAAACTTTATTATTATGAGAAAAAAATTATAATCAAAATTCCAACTTTTTAGGTTACTAGTCCAATCATATTTGTTGCAAAAATATTAGTAGTATCATATGGTATCCACTTGATACTTCTTATTTTATATTTTTTTGGAGCGGCTATACTCTATAATTTTGCCTTATGTAAAGCACCCAAATAACCGTTCATGCAACCGATTGAACTAAAACTAGCCAATAGATATCTTATGTGTATAATTCATATATAACATGTGTATAACCATATATAATTTATATATATTGATTAGGAATCCATCTTGCTATTTGTGCAAAGATTCTTAAAAAACTCTACTCAACGGGTCATTTGAAAAACTTTATTATTATGGGAGAAAAAAATTATAATCAAAATTTCAACTTTTTAGGTTACTAAATAATCATATTTTTTGCAAAAATATTAGTAGTATCATATGGTATCCACTTGATACTTCTTATTTTATAGTTTTTTGGAGCGGCTATACTCTATAATTTTGCCTTATGTAAAGCACCCAAATAACCGTTCATGCAACCGATTGAACTAAAACTAGCCGATAGATATATTATGTGTATAATTCATATATAACATGTGTATAACCATATATAATTTATATATACTGATTAAGAATCCATCTTGCTATTTGTGCAAAGATTCTCGTATAACTCTGCTAAACGGGTCATTTAAAAAACTTTATTATTATGAGAAAAAAATTATAATCAAAATTCCAACTTTTTAGTCTACTAATCAAATCATATTTTTTGCAAAAATATTAGTAGTATCATATGGTATCAATTTTCACTTCAATATATAAACTACGAAAAAAGGTCAAAATTGTCCCTAAATTATTGGAGTTGGTACAGTAATACTCTCACCGTCCACTTATTTTGTATAATTTACCCTCATCGTTATTTTTTCCCAGCTCAAAACTACCCTTATGACTAACAGCCCTATTTGGTTAAAAAAGACTTTAATTAAGTTCTGCGTGTCATCATCCCATTGGCCTTACTTTAAACTCACCTAAATTAAAATAAACCAGCCTGACCCATAAATAAAAATACTTTTTTCCTAATCTATCCTTCTTCTTCTCCCTCTTCCATTTCTTTCTCCTCCTTCCTTTCAAAAATATTCCAAAATTTTTACCGTCTCTTTTTTTAAAATTGACGTTGTTGATATAGCCTGAAGAGCTTCCTCGTACTATAGCTTAATTTAAGGACATGATCGGATGTTTAGACTATGGTGATCCCATGTAGAAGACAAAGGTCGAGCAGGGGCGGATTTTGCGTAGGTCGTGCCGAGTGCTAAAGCACTCATTGACTCCGGCTTGAACTGTGTACGGTTATCTAAGAAAACATAGGAAAGTTATATATTGAATTAGTAAGCAGTCACAAACCAAAAAGTTTCATGGGTGATTTAATTCAAAGCTAAAATTAGGGAGTGTTTTTTTAAGCCACACGAGTTCGATTCCCAATTGAAACAGCTGTTCGCAAAGCCTGTTAACTTCGTGAGGCTGACTTTCAATCTTCTATACTATATCTTTAATTCTTTTAAATACTTTAGCCTTTTCTTTTAGATTTCTTTTGTTATTTTTCCTACTCATTTAGGCTTTATCTCATTCATTAGTTTAAGGATAAATTTAGCTTATATTAGACACCAAATAATCAAACACTTCTCCGCTTCTTGGATTTTCGGCTCTCACATAAAGAAAGAAAATGCGCTTCCAACGAAAAGAAAAAAGAAAGAAGACATAACAAATAATAATAAGATTATATTTTTATTAAAGCTAGAGATTGAAAATATTTAGTAAAGGGATTTTGGATTTTTTTTTTCATGCTTACCGTATATGCTTTGTACAAAGTTCATTTTGACTTATGATTAGAAGACTGTTTTGGTAGTAATAATATTAACCGGTGTTTTCTTATTAACTTTTTATACTGTCGCATTAAAATAGTTATGCACTTATACTATATAATTGTTAGCAAATTTGTTTTAAAGGAAATAAGCACCCACGATCTCAAAATCCTGGATCCGCCACTAGGGTCGAGGTCCTAGCAGAGAACAAATAAAACTCTGGTATAATCGAAATTGGATGCGAGTTGTCAGGAAATACACACCGAAAAACATTGCAAATGCTCAATGACCATTACCATTGTCTCTTTGTTAATTTTCATATATTCGGGTGAAAGTTGTATGACGTAAAGTGTTGGAGACAAAAAATTTTAGTTATCCGAAAATAAAATTTTAATGGTGGTCGTAGACAAGTGAGGCTTGCTCAGTTGGTAAAAGCACCTTCATCCATGACCGTTAGGTCCTGGGTTTGAGTCACGCTGGAGGAGAAGTGTGAAAACACTATAGATCCTCTTAATTTGGGAGGGGTTTAAAAAAAAATGATGATTGTAGTGATTATTCAAATAGAGTGCAAGGTTAAAAAAAGTATGAGAAGAAAAATAAGAATATGAACGCACACTTTGAGAAGGAGAAGAGCAAAGAAAAATAAGTCTTTTGGATATGTGTGGGTACATTTTAATTTTGGTGGATTTTACGTTAGGCCACTGGGACGATGACGCGTAGAAATTAATTAAAGCCTTTTTTTTTTTTTACCTAATAGGGTTGTTAGTCGTAAGGGTAATTTTGAGCCGAAAAGAAAACGATGAGAGTAATTTTTGCAAAATAGGTGGACGAAGGGTATTATTGTACCAAATCTAATAGTCCAGGGGTAGTTTTAGTTCTTTTCTGTATAAACTACACAATACATTTGCTAATAATTGATTAGGTTCTATCCTCTAGTTACCAATACCATGAAGACCATTAGATCCTTAAGGTAATACCCTAGGAAAATTTTGGTAGATGGAAAAAAAGGTAGCTCGATGCATAAAATATCTCGTGGGTTCGGAGAAAGGTTACACCTCCTAAGATTGTGATGTAGATAACCTATTTTAATAAAAATATTAGTGGCTGTTTCCACAATTTGAACCTGTGATCTAAATATCACACACAATCAATTTTACCATTATTCCAAAACTGGGAAATTAAAAGCTTATAAGTGAATCTGGGGCCTACACTTCTTCGACTTTCTTTGCAAGACAATATTGCATGACCATGAGGTTATTCTTAAGATCTAGTGGGTATTCAAAAATCCGCTATTACACGTGGCAATTTTGGGTTGGCTCTAAGTGAGTAAATCTTCATTGGGTTGGATTTTTTTGAACATATTGTATTTAAAAAGAAAATAGGAAAAATGATACTGTATAGTCATTATAAAAATAATAATCGAAAAAATGAAATTTATATATTTTGTATATATATATATATTTTTTTTGTATGCTATATACAAAAATTATATAAATTTTATATATTTTTTCGGCTATCAAATATAAATAGTTTCTGATTCGGGTTAAAAATGATAATACCCAAGAAAATGCACGGTGCTGAACTTTGCCAAATGGACATGAAACAAAGATAAAAAATAGAAAATTGTCTTTCACCAATTATAAAACATAATATTCTAGGATAAGGACTTTGGTCCTTCTGAGTCATTTATATACGGTTGGTGCAAGTCCATTAAACTCATCACGTCACAAATCAAATATTCTTTCCGTTCTACTTTCAACAATAGGTTGTGAGTTCGAGAGTAGTTTTTGGAGGAAAGAAATAAAAAAAAAGAAATTTATTTCTATGTGTAGTAGCTATTCTACAGTATTTCATTTTATTTCTACAATGGCTGCTGCTAAAATGGCTCTCTCTCCGTCTTCTTTTGCCGGCAAGGCAGTAAAACTCTCGCCATCTTCCTCTGAAATCACCGGAAATGGGAAAGTTACCATGAGGAAGACTGCTAGCAAAGCCAAGCCTGTCTCTTCCGGTAGCCCATGGTACGGTCCTAATCGTGTGGTGAGCATCCTCAACTTTCAACTAATAGGTTGTGAGTTCGAGTCATCTAAAGAGAAAGGTGATAATTTCTTGTAGGGAGAAAATAAAAAAAAAATTGAGTCAAGTACTTGGGCCCATTCTCTGGTGAGGCCCCAAGCTATTTGACTTGTGAGTTTCCTGGTGACTACGGTTGGGATACAGCTGGACTTTCAGCCGATCCTGAAACTTTCGCCAAAAACCGTGAGCTAGAGGTTATCCTACTCTAAATTCAACTCCTTCACTAGAGAAACAACACACATCTTTTATTTTCTTACCTTTCTAATTGACATTCAGGGATCGTTTGGTACGAACACAAATAACGCAGGGATTATAGTGCTGAGATTATTTTTTATCAAGTGTTTGGTTCATTGTATTAAAAATTAATTATGTAATGTATAATCTAAAATTGTGTTTGGTTTAAAACTATATAAAATATTCTTTACAATTATACCCTTGATTAGTAATTTTAAGTCTTATCCATGTATAGCTAATATATGGATTAGTAATCCCTTACTTTCCTTGGTATTGGTTAATCCCTTATATGAGGTATAACTAATCCATGTATTAGGTAGGAGTAAATTGAATTGACCAACCAAACATGGTATTGGACAGATTAAATTTTTATACGGGGATTATTCTATTTAATACGGCCTACCAAACGACCCCTCAAAGTACTAATTGTCAGAAAATATTAGAATGACATACACAAATTGACATAACTTTTAGTCTAGTGAAACAATAAATTAAAAATTATTGAAAAAGTGAAAATAAAAATTGATGTATTCCAAAATTAGACGCTAGATAGGTCTTTAAAACTACTATTTATATTTTGACTCCGTTAAGAATAATTTTGAAAATAGTTCGACACCAAAAATTCAAACGATCACTTTTTCAGCCGCAATGCTAAAAAATTCTGGTGACTCGTTACGGTTTTATGTGTTATGATTATCACCAAGATTTGACTAAAAATTCTGATAATTGTCAAAAGCGTGCTTTCTTAAATTTCTTGCTAGTGATATTTTCCAAATCTTTCGTTGTTACCGGAGTCAAAAAATCAAAAATAACATTAAAATATTCTATTTGTGTCATCCATCTTTTCAAAATGGGCAAAGATCACTTTTAGCCTGCGGCCAAAATTATTTATATTTGGTAGCCGCAATACTGTCATAAAATTGGATATCTTTTTGTACGTGACATGCAGAAATATAATATATATATATACATACATACATATATATATATATATTATACACATATAAAATATAAATATATTATATTCCACCGACTATTTTTAGTTTAAGCGATTGGGTGGACGTCTATTTGAGTTAATTCTTCTTCGATAAAATGGAATTATTGGGCCAGTTGGGCTGGAGGATTGGGCTCTTTTCAAATTAAAGACCCAGCTTCGTTTTACCCGAATTTGGCAGACTACAGACTTCAGAATTCGCAGATGCAAATTCGAGAATCCGATGGATTTTGTCCTGAAATCCGATTTTGTCTTGTAAGATCGATATTTGAGTTTCGAGTTGAAGCATACTCAGGTTGATTAAACGAATATTATTTACCTTTATAAGCTTGTTCTTTTAGAACTTTTGCTGATCAATTGAACTGTATTTTAGGATTTTTATCTTCAGTTAAGGTGCAGAGCTGCTTGTAATTGAGAAAGGAGACTTATTAACAATTGGTGTCATCACTGTAGTGTTAGTACGAATTATTTATGTTATTTATAGGAGCAGCAAACCACTTCATTCCAAATCGCCACAATTCCTCAGTACTCTTATCGTTCTGGGTTCAGGTCTCATTTTAAGTCTGATAATTTGTTTCTGTTTTATTGTGTTTTGTTTATGCTTGTTCTGATTTTTTTAGATCAATTATAATGTAGGTGGTCACTCAGCAGAAATGCTAAATTTATTGTATGTCCTTCAAAAAGAGAGGTTTAAGCCAAGATATTATATTGCTGCTGCTACTGATAATATGACTCCAAAAAGCGAAAACGTTTGAGGATTCCTTAATTTGGCACCCCTTCGCCGGAAAATCACACTGTAGCTAGGCAATTTTTTATTTATTTTGTATTTATACTATATGTTGAATCGTGTTGTCCTTTTGGTTTGTTTACTTTTTTATATTTTGACACGCCATAGTGAAAATCGTGGCTCCGCCACTGATTCCATGTATATATGCTGGAAACGTCTAGCTATAAGTTGTCTGCATACATCTATGTACCTTGCCTTTTGCCTCTGAGCTAAACCATACTCTGTATGTTCGTTGTTTAGAGTATTCCACATGCATATGCAACCCCATAGAAGTCTGCTCCTCTCCCTTAACTGATCATCGTATTCTATTCCTTATGTTGTCTATATTAATAGGGTTACCTCTTGTTCTAGGAAGCGCTTGAGGAAGTAGGAGGTGCTGAATTCTTGCAGATATATCAAAGTTGAGAGGTTGGTCAATCGTATATAACCTCAGTTGGGATCACATTGATTGCAATTGCACATGCATTGTGGTTAATGATCAAGATCAGACCCCAAGTGGTATCAGACAAACCTCTCATATTACCTTTCGCTCACCTCCCCCTTAAAACCGAAATTATCACTTTTAAGGTACTTTTTCCTTTTTATATCACTGTCTTCTGATTTATCTATATTTGGCAATTTGTCTCAGATTCTGTGCAATGGCCCAGGAACGTGTGTCCCACTGTGTGTAATTTGCCTTCCTTTTTAAGGTTTGTGTATTGGAGGGTAAACTTTCGTCTTTAACTTATTTGTATAGTGAAATTGTATGCTAGGGTACTGATTACATGCATCATATCTGTTAAGTCCCAATTAAGAAAAAATTGGATATACTACCATGGTCTTAAAGTAAAGTCCGTTCCTGTATTTTGAGTTGTACAGGACGAGAACAAGCAGGCTATAGAGTTGGACCGTTTTGTCTTTTCCTTGACAGTCCATAATTATTTGCCTTGGCGTATCATGGTATGACGTTATTCAGAACTCTTATCCTCTAAAATTGCCCTGTTAAAAAAATGATAAATGTAAAAAAGGGAGGAAGAAAGAGTCAACGGATCAAAAAGAAAGCACTCAACTACTCACACTGATATCAAACTTGCACATATTTTGAGTTTGTTACCAATCTTTCCCTGTTATTCTTTTGTTAATAAGGATCAGAGTTAGATTGATGCTGCCATATCTTGTCTTAATTTCAAGGTGACATTTGAGGTGCTAATTGAAACTTTGCTAGCTTCAGGTTTTGGGTATTAAGCGGTCATCAATTTTCTATGTGGAGAGCATTGCAAGAGTCAGGAAGCTGTCTTTGAGTGGTTGCTTCTTTACAACCTACACATGACGGATCAGTTATTTGTGCAATGGCCACAGCTAAAAAGGAAATATCCTCGAGCTCATTATGTGGGTTGTCTTATGTAATTGATCAATTTCTGATCTATTATAGCGAGGTAGTACTCGAGCTCTGTTGATGCTGTTTGAGGAATTCTATGAATGGATGTAGATGCTTTTCTTTTGAAAGAGAACATTGTTTCTATCCTCTTGAGGCAAGGAAAGAAATTAATGATCATTTCAAAGTTATTGATATTATTACTGTTGTTGTTGTTCTTTTTGGATCATATAGCTAGCTTGTTAATGCGTGTGAAGATTCCACAGAGAACTAACAAATACAAATGTATTTGTATTACAGTTTTCTGAAGTTTTATAAATGAGTAACCCTTTAGACATATTTTAGTATGATTTTACACTCGAAGCTCATAGCTAATTGTTGTTTTTAGATCAAACAGCTAGCTTGTTAATGCTTGTGAAGTTTGCGGAGAGAACTAATAAGTTGTATCAATGGATACTCTGTAGTATGTGGTTTTTGATTAGCTTGGTTTTTGTGAAATTCAGGTGTATTGGCTTCTCGATTTTCCGAAGTGTTAGATAAAGGTAAGCCTTAACTCTTTTTCATAAGGATATACTCGACGCTCATATCTATTTACATTTCTAACATCAGGTTCTGATTACTTTGTTTTGTCGTGGAACTCATACTTTGTTATGCGTTGTCCTTGGGGTGTTCGCTTTGGTGAAGGGCGAGAATGCTTCAATCACTTATTTAGACGGTAACATTCTTGGCCACCACCCATGAAGCATTGATCAAAAGTCTATGATTTAGTTTCATTTGCAGCCTAGAAATGCTTTGGCTTTTATAGTGTTTGAGGTAATTCTATAGCTAAGGCTTTGAAAGCCCACCAAGGGATGAAGGATGATTGGAAACCCCCCGCCCTTTATTGGAGGCATCAGGTTTGAACCTTGGAATAGAGAACTTTTCGGTAGGAAGTGTTTGACCCTCTTAGTGGGTCTATTCGGCGTGAATCCAAATTAGTCATGCGAGTGTTTTCCCTTACCGGATGCCTCAAGAGGAAAAAAGAAAGGATTGTAAGTACATTCTCAGGTAATGATCATGTGATTTGAGTTGGTCTTTTTTCAGTTTGTGTTGGTATTATTGATTTGACTAGTTCTCGGACACGTGCGTTGCACATGTATCCGATGCTAATCAGTACAAATATTTCAATAAAAATATTGTAATTAGTGTTAATGAGTTGCGCAAAAATTGAAAAGAAATAATGCAAGCTTAAACTAATGAATGGTGAGCCTATTCAACATATATTTTATTATCATTGCAAAGAGCAATCATACTGAAAACTGCAATTAGTGATTTTCAAAAGTAACATTAGAACTACTCCAATTAAATAACTTCTTATAATATATCAGGTATTCAACTTGATAGTAATTTATGTTGCGCTGACTCTCCAAAATGCCGACGCACCCTTGTCGGATCCTTTAAAAATACACTACTTTTGGAGAATCTGACATGCATACGGCGATATTGCTTTTTTTGAATATGTGAACAACACATAATTTAAATATCGGCTATGGTTACAAATGTTTCATGTAAAGATTTTGCCTTCTTTTTAAGAAACCGTAGCCTTCTCCTTTTTACAGCCACATACATACCAAGAATATAATTATATTATAAAATATAACACAATCATGCCTTAGATGTTGGCAGTTTCATATTTTGTGTACTCGGAGAAAAATATACATCCTATTATATCAGGATAAATAATATCTTTTCGTGTACTTTTAATATTCAAAAAATAATTGACAAACATAAAAGACGTGAGAATAAATAATTTTAAATATGTGTGTGATAAGAAACATAAAATTTGAAGAGTAAAACTACAAGCTCCAACTGAACTAAAATAAAAAACATGACATACCAAATGAAACAGACTGACTATGTTGCGCTGACTCTCCAATGCTGACGTTTCCCCGTCGGATCCTTTAAAAATACACTACTTTTGGAGGATCTAACATGCATACGGCGATATTTTCAGAGAGATTCCGAGCAACATAGATAGTGATTGCTTTTTTCTAATATGTGAACAACACATAATTTAAATATCGGCTATGGTTATAAATGTTTCATGTAAAGATATTGCCTTCTTTTTAAGAAACTGTAGCCTCCACCTTTTTACAGCCACATACATTATGTGTATTCTTTGAAAAATATACGTCCTATTATATCAGGATAAATAATATCTTTTCGTTTACTTTTAATATTCAAAAAATAATTGACAAACACAAAAGACGTGAGAATAAATAAAATTACAATATGTGTGGGATAAGAAACATAAAATTTGAAGAGTAAAACTACAAGCTCCAACTGAATTAAAATAAAAAACATGAAATACCAACAGAATTATAAGACTTAGCTCCTTAGTGGAAGATGAAAGAAACAAACCTGAAATGTGGTGCTAAATAATAATTAAGAAAATTTATAGCCTGCAATACTATTAGTATGGAAGATGAAAAAAACGAAATTGAAATGTTAAAATACTACTTACTAATAATGAAGAATTATAGTAACTAAGAAGCCGTTTTGTTTTCTATGGACAAAATCGTTAGTTTTTAAAAGGAATGACTTCAATAAATCAACTTTTGAGTTAGCAGGGTATTTTGGTCATTTAATTTTTAAAAGGATATTTTAGTAAAATAATTTCATTCAAAAGTTTTCATGCTTATAATATATAGTATGATGATCTGCTTCAAACTGGTCAGTCAAGATATTCCAAATCTATAATTGTCCTCAAAGAATTGTCGCTCTTCTCGTTTTACCCTTAAACTTGTGGTTGTAGTGAATTGTTTAAGACCAAAAGTTTCAAAAGTTTTTTTTTCTTAAATTCTTTACTCAGTCAAGCACCTTCACGTAAAATGAAACAGACTGATTAGTACTAGTATTTAGTGGATGAGCCAGAAGCAAGTAACCATATTGTGTGGCTTATGATGTTCATAAACTACACGAAAATTTCTCATGCTATAGTCTTATACTGAAGTTCAGATGAACTATAAATTAACTTCCATATCTACAAATTTAACTTCTTTCAGTGAGAGAAACTCAGAGACATTACTCAGAAACATTATTTTCGGACTGTTTCTTCAAATCATCAAAGTAATGTCTATACACTATCTCGATAAAGTTATCTTCGTGCTGAACTATAGGTATAGGTCACAGTTTTGAGCCATGGAATCAATCATTGACCCTTGTGTGAGAGTAGGTTGCCTACATCACACTTGCTTACGATGCAATCCTTTCTGGACCTTGCGTGAATGTGTGATACTTCATGCACCAGCTACCCCTTTTTTTTTTTACGAACTTCTTTCAGTAAGAGAAATCTCAGAGACATTACTCGAAACATTCTTTTCTGACTTTTTCTTCAAATCATCAAGGTAATGCTGATACATATATGACAAGAAACCCCACATAGCCAACACCATTGATAGTACCTTCACACCATTCATCTTTTCCTGAAGAAATAACACAGAGAAAACAGGAGCCATAGACGCACCAAGAATACTAATCACATTGGAAAACAATGAAGACACCTTGAACATAAACTACACGAAAATTTCTCATACTATAGTCTTATACTGAAGTTCAGATGAATTATAAATTAACTTTCATATCTACAAATTTAACTTCTTTCAGTGAGAGAAACCTCAGAGACATTACCGAAACATTCTTTTTGGACTGTTTCTTCAAATCATCAAAGTAATGTCTATACATTATCTCGATAAAGTTATCTTCGTGATGAACTATAGGTATAGGTAACCTATAGGTATAGGTCACAGTTTTGAGCCGTGGAATCAATCATTGGCCCTTGCGTAAGAGTAGGTTGCCTATGACATCACACTTGCTTACGATGCAGTCCTTTCTGGACCTTGCGTGAATGTGTGATACTGCATGCACCGGCTACCCCTTTTTTTTTTTTTACGAACTTCTTTCAGTAAGAGAAATCTCAGAGACATTACTCGAAACATTCTTTTCTGACTTTTTCTTCAAATCATCAAGGTAATGCTGATACATATATGACAAGAAACCCCACATAGCCAACACCACTGATAGTACCTTCACACCATTCATCTTTTCCTGAAGAAATAACACAGAGAAAACAGGAGCCATAGGCACACCAAGAATACTAATCACATTAGAAAACAATGAAGACACCTTGAAAACCAGCCCAGTTGAACCAACTGTGAAAGCTTGCCAAGAAACAGCAGTTCCAATCAAATTCAAAACATATGATTTCTTCCCAAGTTCAAACTCATTCATCTCTTTGTTCAAGAATTTCCAATCTCCACTTGCAAATAACACCACCAAGTTTGCCAATGTCGCGACTAACGTCACATAAATTGACATCTCTATGATTAATCGAAAACTTTCCCTCTTAAAGATTTTCTGAAAAGCTAGCTGTGTGAGAGAAAGCATTAATCCATTACCCGCAGATGCAGCTAAGGTACATAAAAAACCAATTATATACTTTTTCTTAGAGTATTTCTTATTGGAATTTCCAGAATCGTCATCATTTTGGAGTAGAAGGAGTGAAGAAGAAATTGTAAGAAGTACTAAAGAGTTCACTATATAAGGTGTGAATTTTTGTTTGTTTAAAAAGAATGAAAATAGGGAATTGAATCCTAATTGGCTAGTACAAATAAGTGTATAAGTGGTAACAGGTATATATAATTGTCCTATAGAGTAAAGCATACAATTTCCTGCTAAAATTAAACCAAGGATAATATAAAGAGGAATAAGAACAAAAATAGAAGGTTTCTTTATATTAACATCTCTATTTTTGTCACACTTATTGGTTGATGATGATATTAAGAGGAAAGGGATGACAATTGGGAAGCCAATATTTTGTACTAATGAAGCTAACCATATGCTATTTCCTCCTTTATTAAAATATAGTTTTCCTAAGAGTATACCAATTGCTTGGCCAGAGAGAATAAAGGTTGAATAAATAGTTATTTGGATCCACCATTTATATTGTACGAAGCAGGGAACTGGTTTCGACTTGTTTTCATTCTCAGAAGTCTCTTTCTGCTCCTCACCTGCAGTAGACATCTCATTAAAAACATAAGAACTGCAGAAAATTTCATTTACAGTCAGACTTCTGTATAACAACATTCTTATATAACAGTCACTCACTATAAAAGTAAGTTTTTTCGGAAGTGATCTTTTATGTTATATATAGCATCCAAAAAATATGGAAGCAAACACGGTTGTTATAGAGATGTTTGACTATATCATCTTTTGATAATTGAACTAGTAAAATGAGATAGAAAGGATAGACATATATATGGTAATTTTGTGAAGTTTCAGATATTTCAATATGAAGAAATGAGTCGTTTGAGCTATAAAATTGAATGGAGCAACCTATGTTGTGATAGTTGTAATTATAATATGAACATGACAGTAAAAACTCCACTTGTGAGAGTTTGCTCATATTGTTGGTCTAAAATGCGAAAAAATGAGAGTGTTACGATAGGTTGATAGACAGAATAAAGCTAGTCAAATTATGATGAATATATTTTGATAATACACAGATATATATATCAGTAAAAGATATAGAGAACTTCTAATATTTTTTTATTTATACTTTTGTTGTATATAATATTGGACTAAGATGAGTTTAAGTTTAAAGGGACTGATATAGACAGCGATGATCCATATTTAACCCTGTCCTGGAAAATGTTTTTGAACTATGCTGCCCTGAAGTTTCAAATCCATAAGTAATTAAGTCTATGGTCCGATAGTATACAAATATCTGTACAATCAAATTACTTATTAGATAAATACGAGAAAATAAATATTAATTTGTAATATGGTAAAAATGGTAACTAATTACCTGCTATCACAAATTAAAACTCACTACTAGTGTAAAATAAAATAGTTACATCCAAAAAAGAGAAAACAAGAAGAGAAAAACATATAAATAATATTCTTGACAGATGATTCTAAATAAATAAGAGAAAATAAGATCAAAAAATAAATAAAAATATTACTTCCTTTGTTTCCTTCATGATGGTATTTGACCGAGCACGTATTAGTGTAAGAAAACGAAGACATTTTGCACATATCAAAAAATATCCTTACAACTTTCGATCTAAAATATGTTATGACATTTTTACCTCGATATATAATAAGTGCATGTTACTAAATTTAAAATAGAATATCTGAAGTTAACAAATTTTTAAATAATAAAAAATTATCATTCGTTTTGGAACAAACAAAAACAAAAGAATAACAAATAATAAAGGGCAACACAATGCACGAAGCGCTCCGCATTCACTCAGGGTCCTGGAAAGACAGCTTATCCTAACGTAAATGGCTGATTTTACGATTCGAATCATGACCTATAGGTCACATAAAAATAATTTACCGTTGCTCCAAAGCTCCCTTTCAAAAACAAAAGAATAACATATAAAACAAAACATTAAACTTACCTGGAACATGGGATTGCAGTGCTGGAGTATCAACCATTTTATAGAAGAATATGAGAACGGAAAGAATAAAAAAGAGGAATAGAAAAGGTTGTCGAAAGACGATATCAAATCAACTAGATGCGTCTTATGCGGCGCAATCTGAATTAATCGAATTAGTAAATTTCGAATATCAAATAGTTAAAAAAAAAGAAAACAGATATCAAATCAACCAGAGATGAGAAAAATAAAGACGAAGTCTCTTTTCTCATCTTTTTGGTAATTTATCCAAATGACTGACTTTCAAGACTCTACAGCTCTATCTATGCTAGAAATTGCAGATGTAAATCTGCTTCTGTCCTTATTAGCTGTCAACAGCAAGAATTATTGGTTATCTTTGGCCAGCCAATTCTTGGCTTACATAGAGCTAGATTTAGGGGCGGAGATAGTCGATAAATGTGTTAAAAAATTCATTAAATATATTTTAAAAAATTAAATTCAGAATTCAATTACTAATATTTGAGGTTAATGTCTTAAAATTCAGAATCCTAGAATTCAAATTCTGGCTCCGCCTTTGACTAGATTGCCAATAATATCAAGATAGTAATGCCCTAGGTTGGTGGTTAATTTTAGCCATGTATACTATATTTTGTCATATGCTGCTTAAACTACGCATACGTTGCATCTTAATCCGGTGACTGTGTGAGTTCATTAGTTATGGGTATTTATTGTTGTCTTCTTAACTCAAAATCACGAGCTATCTTTAATTTGGAGTTGAGTTAAATCTAATATTTATTTTCAAAATGTATTATCAGAGTCAGACATTTTTATTTTAGCTTGTCCTGGGTAAAAAAGTTGATGTCTTTTTACGTTTTACTAGGACTCTAGCAGGAGGTATAGGAGCAATTTCAATCTGAAATTGACTTTGAGTTTGAGCTGCTAGACTAGTGGGTGTTTCACATAAGTCATATTCTTCTTCCTCATTCATATCACCATAATCTCCAATCGTGCTTCTAGTGCTACACAAAGGGGCCAAGCTATATATGGCCAATGGTGGTCACCTGAATACTTTTTGTCGAAAAATTATACTATGTATTGGATAAAATATTAGTACTTGCTATTGATTTAAAATAGACTTTGAACACCCTTGTATAACCAACTAGCAAAGGGTGTTCAAAATTTGAACACTCTTATTAAATTTTTTGACTTCGCCACTAGCTACATCATATAGTGTTTCCTCATTATTAACATATCATAATATAAAGGCAAAATATATAAAGACCCTATTAAACTTGTCCAGAAAATATGTTTGAACACTTAAACCAAACGGGTGATTTTTGATAAAATCTGAGATCTATCTACACGAACTCAGATTCTTACACATGCAACTGATGAATCATGAGATTGAGGAAGATCGTAGAGAGAGAAAGTAGAGAGAAGGAAGAGAGATTTTATTACTGTGTTAACTAATTCTCGGAATACACTGTACTTAACTAATATAACCACTTCCATTAGTTAGAGGAGGAGCAGTATGAAATTACAAAATTACCCCTCACTTAGTACACTAAACTATACCCCTACCTCAATACTCCCCCTCAAGCTGGTGGGTGAAAGACATCGAACACAACAAGCTTGCATAAGAGAAGTTGATGCTGAGCAGTAGTTAACCCTTTGGTCAATAAGTCTGCAAGCTGTTGAGTAGAGGGAACATGATGAGGAAGAATAAGCCCAGACTTGATCTTTTCTCGCACAAAGTAACAATTAAGCTCAATGTTCTTTGTGCGCTCATGGAAAATGGGATTGCTCGCAATTTGGATTGTTGCCTCGTTGTCGCAGAACAGGGACACAGGTTGCGATATAGCGAGTCCTAACTCTTGTAACAGACCAACAACCCAAGTGACTTCAGCTATTGCTACTGCCATGCTCCTATATTCAGCTTTTGCAGAGCTTCTACTTATAGTATGCTGCTTCTTAGACTTCCATGAAATGAGAGCCTCCCCCAATTTGACAACATATCCTGTGACAGACTTCCTTGTGTTAGGACAGGAGGCCCAATCTGAGTCACAATAGGCAGACAAATTGGTGATAGGACCAGCAGGCAATAACACACCTAAACCAGGAGAACCTTTGAGGTATTTAACCACTCTGAAGGCTGCCTTCAAGTGTGATTGTTTAGGTCTATGCATGAACTGGCTTAAACTCTGAACTGCAAAGCTAATGTCTGGCCTAGTGATGGTGAGGTACAGGAGCTTCCCAATTAATTGCTGGTATGCTGTGGCATCTTTAAGCTCTAAATCATCAGTTTTTCCTACAAGAACATCATAACCAACAGTGGCCAATTTTTTATGGAGTTCCAAAAGTGTCTTAGTAGGTTTATATCCACTCAAGCCAACTTGAGAAATAAGCTCCAAAGTATACTTTCTTTGGTTAAACAATGTCCCCTTTTTTTTTATCTAAGCACTTCAATTCCAAGAAAGTATCTCAACTCTCCAAGGTCTTTAACCTTAAATCGATTGTGCAGGGTCATTTTGGCATCTTCTACCAGTGTTGGATGACTACCAGTAATCAGCAAATCATCCACATAGATGAGGATGACCACTAAACCATCTCCTTATTTTTTGGTAAATAAAGAGTGATTAAAGGCACTTTGATTTATCCACTCTCTGTCAAAGCTTCAGTAAGCTTGATATTCCATTGTCTGGAGGCTTGTTTAAGCCCATACAAAGGCTTCAGAAGTCTACATACTTTGTTCTCCCCCTGTTTGGTAAACCCTTGGGGCAAACTCATATAAACTTCTTCATATAAATCACCCTGTAGAAAGGCATTATTGACGTCCATTTGATACAAAGGCCAATCTTTGGAAGTGGCTATACTGATAACAAGTGTGACCATTTTGGCCACAGGTGAGAAAGTATCATGATAATCAAACCCTTCCTTTTGATTGTAACCTTTGGCAACCAAACGAGCCTTGAATCTTTCTACCTCTCTATTTGCTTTGTATTTGACTTTGTAGACCCATTTAGATATAATGGTTTGCTTTCCTATAGGTAAATCAACCAGTTCCCAAGTGCCATTATCTTCAAGTGCTTGTATCTCCTGATGCATGCTTCAACCCATCTGTCATCTTAAATTGCCTCCTTCAAAGAGCTAGGAGCTGAAAAGGTTCAAATAGGACTTGTATCTTGTCGTTAGATTCCCATAGTATAACCCTTTGGACAAAGGATAAAGACACTGACTAGCAGTACTCTTTGTTGTCACATAATCCTTTAACCAAATGGGAGGTTTGGATATTCATCCTCCTTTTCTGATATCATGGGCTATCTCCTAAACTTGTGGTTGTTGAGTGGAAGTTTCTGGTGGCTGTGGTGACATTGCCGTGTCATTCAAATTATCTTGTGGAGTGTCTGCTGCTGGTGTCAATGTTTCTATTGAAACTGCATAAACTGATATAGTAATTTGATTCTCATGAGCTTCTGGCAAAGTTGCAGCATGTGTCACTTGTTGCTGAGTATCATCATCATCATCTAGTTGACTTGCTGATTCACTTTGACTATTAGGCTGAGCTGATTGTGATGGAACTGATTGTAGTGGAATTGGTTCTACCAACTGTGACTGTTTGGGAAATAACTCAGCAGAATCCAGTTCAGCATTCTTGAATGGAAACACATTCCCTAAAGCTAACATCCCTGCTGACCAGAAAGACCTTTCTTTCTAGATCATAAAGTCTGTAGCCCTTCTGAGTAGTTGAGTATCCCAGCAATACACTTCTGTTTGCTCTTGGACTAAACTTACCTCCTTTTGGGAGGTTACTAGCATAACATAGACAACCAAATACCCTAAGCTGAGCTATGTCAGGTGATTTATTATATAAGAGTTCATGAGATGACTTCCCTTTCAAAACAGAAGTGGGCCATTTGTTAAGTACATACACAGCAGTTTTCACAAATTCTCTCCAAATCTATTAGGAATTGAACTTTGGAACTTCAAAGCTCTAGCTACTTCCAGAATGTGTCTATGCTTCCTCTCTACTACCCCATTCTGTTGAGGTGTGTAGGGACAGCTACTCTGGTGAACAATTTCTAATGAAGAAAATAGTTCATTGCAGGAAGAATTAAGGAATTCAGTGCCATTGACGATCTCAATGTTTTAACAGTCACACCAAATTGATATTTAACCATTGGAAGGAAACTCTTCAATACAACTATTACTTCACTCTTTGATTGCAACAAACAAATCCAAATGAATCTATTGTAATCATCTACCACTGTAACAAAGTAGTGTTTCTTGTCATATGTAGGTATTCTATGAGGTCCCCATACATCTACATGAATAAGCTGAAAAATACTAACAACATTATTACTACTAGATGGAAACTTTAGCCGGTTCTGCTTAGCCAAGGGACATATATCACAACTATTTTGTACTCTACTATCCATTGAGTTTCTCAACTGGTGGATGTGCTGCATTGCTTTTATTGAAGGGTGTCCTAGTCTCATGTGCAATAGAGTTGAGTTATTTGAACTACTACTAACCTTTGCTGCTGCAGGTATTGATCTCCTCTGCAGAAGGTACAATCCACATGATTCCTTATCAATCCCCATCACCTTCCCATTGTAAAGACCCTGCAACACACAGAAGTCGGGAAGAACATTGCAACACAGCTCAGTTCCATGGTCAGTTTTGAAATAGACAATAAGTTGAACTTAAAGTCAGGAACATGTAAAACATCCTTCAAAACTTGATTGTCCAGTATAGAGACTAGTGTATTTGATATCTTCAATTTTTAAAATAATGGTAGAAATTAAAAAAAATTATTATTTCATGGTGTAAATAACAAGTAATTATACTAGATAATATTATTGCTTTGGTATAACTATATATATTACAATGATTTTATTTAGTATGTATGTTTACTTTATGTTTATATTTTAATTAAATTAAATAAAAATAATAATAGTCTCTAACAATAAATATTAAAATTTATTTTTCTTTTTAAAAATAATTATAAAAGTTTGGTATTATCCTTTTTGGTAATTTGACACTCAAAACTACTTTTTATAAAGATTGGCCAAACACAATTTGTTCATCAAATATTGTAAAAAGTACTTCTTAAATGAATTGGTCAAGCACAAATTATTATTTTTCAAAACTACTTTTGAAAAAACTACTTTTAAAAAAAGTACTTTTTAAAATAAGCTTGACCAAACGGGCTCTTAGACAAGTAAGCACACCCGCAAGTAGACATCTAGACTTTAAAGAAGTTTAGAAGTTTGGTTATAATTAGAGAATTTTCTTTCCTTTTATGATTTCTGTTATATTATTTTTTTTTTCTTATTTTTGATAGTGCCCATGTTTGGCTACCAAACCATTTTCAAAATATTAGCCATTTTGTTAACTAATTGGGCACGATATTTAGAATATAAAGATTAAAAAAAAAAAAAGAATTATGACATAAAACAAGTCATAAACAAGAATGTGATTATAACTCACTGTCACCCCCTATAAAGAAAATTTCACGTGCTTGATCCATGAAAAGAAAAAAATCAAACACGCACTTATAAAGTCCCTTATCTTGAACCGATGACTTACGCCTTACCAGCCAGGAAGAATAACAGAAATATGACACTTTTACGTGATTGTTGATTTTCGACCGTGATAATTAAAGTTTGAAAAAATAGTCCCGCGCCAAATTTTAACGCAAGGTCGCCAAAATTTCAGCGAATTATAATGATTGTCACAATTTTAACACAAATCCGGATGGATAACCAGAATTTTTCTTGGCATTGTGGCTGAATTCCTAGTTCTTCAAAGTTCTAGTGATTGGCAGGATCGCTTTCTAAAATTCTGACGAGCGACTTTAAAATTCTGACAGGAAAGCTATTTTACCAAAATTTTTTTAATAGGATCAAAATATAAAGTAAAAATAGCAAGAACTAGCCTGTTTTCGATCTGGTAATTGAAAAATAACATGCGTTTGCAAAGTTATTAAAAATAATCACTATTTTGCTACAACACGAAAAGTTTCAGCATAATATACTCGAGATTGATGTACATGTGTATTAACTTCCAGCATATTATGCTTGAATTCCGGCATACAAAAAGTTCTAGCATAACATATTAAATATTAGAACACTTATCTATAAACTTTTGCTATATTTTACTATACCAATATATTATGTTGGAACTTCACTGCAACAGTTACACCTTTTTGGTGTTTATTTCTTGGTGGCTCTAGAAGTATCCTTCTTCAATCTTTCCCATTCCAAAAATCAGACGCAAGACTACTCTTATTCTAACAATCTTCTCTTCGTCTCTTCAACTGGTGTAGTCATCTCAGGTATGTTTTTCTTTGAGTAATCTTTTGCCCAAATCTTCTTCTAATTCTCTTCGTTTTTTTTCAAATTCATGGCTGATGTTGTTATTTTTCTGCCTCTTTTCGATGTTCTTTGGCCTTCATTTTCTTCTTTTTGCTTTTCTTTTTGCCCTTAATCTGTTGTACTATTGCATGATTTTTCTTCGGTCTTCCAAAGACTACCCTTTCAGTTCGTTTCGTCTTCTCAGTTGGGGTTTACAATTAATTTCAGATGTGCTTTTCTTAATTTTTTGCCAGAATTTTTTCCATTTCTCTTCACACTCTCCAGAATTCTTCTCTTCTTTCGATTCTCTTTGATCTTCCCGATTTCTGGTCTATTCTTGGAAGTTAATATGAAGTTAATATGAATTTTCTGTTTTCTGAGTTGTTAAGTTGTATGTTGGATGAACTGCATTGCTTATATTGATCCCAAAAAAAAGACGGTATGTACAGCTAGGCCGTGATCCGCCAACCATATTGGATAGGTTCGATCTATAGTCATTGATTAAGTTTGACCGTTTGTTGCACCTAGCTTTGTAACTTCTTATTTTAACATGTTACTGCAAATTCTTTCATTCATAATTACAGATACACTACTGACAAAATAAAGTTTTTTGTTGTCTTTATTTTCAGGAACTTTGAATTATAGTTACAGGCACCGTCGACCTAAAAAAGTAAGTGTATGCTATTTTTACTTAACATATTCATTGCATAAACTATTACTTTATACGTGATTGACAAAAACTATTTGTATGTGCCATTGGAATGAATGAAGTGTTCTTTGTGTCGCTGTTAAGCGATTTATGCTCTTCGCATTAGTAATACCATGATATAATTTATGTCGTTTATGTTTGTCGTGCAAGATTTGAATGAGGAATCCTGTACTTTTCATTTTCTCTATCTGGTATCTGGTGTTAGATCTAAATAACCAATGAACAAAATTTCCTTGTAAAAAATTTGTGAACCATATTTTAACGGGAAAAGTTGCTATCATTAAGTGAACATCTGTTTTCTCTAAGAAAAATAACAATAAATTGCTTCATATTGTAACTTGCACTTAGGCCCGTGCTAAGCACGGGCTTGCATCGTCTAGTCTAGTAAATAAATGAAAGGGAATGGTGGTGGTTTGTTACTGTAGCAAAAGTCGGGGAAGAGCGAAGGGAGTCCATGGGAAACACTGGAAGATAATTCCATCTAAGAAAGGAAAAAAAAATTTCCCACGCACCATTAGTTAAATCTGATGAACCAAAAAGATTTATATATTTATCCAATCTAAGGCTAACTCCAAAAGAAAATAAATTCCAAAACTAACATTTTCATTAAAGAAAAAAGAAAAGGAGAGAGGGAAGATGAAGAAGAGAAAGAGAAAATTAGATGATACTCTCTCTCTTTTAATTTAGATGATACATTTTGCTTATCGAGAGTCAAGTTGACTAAATTTTAAAACTAAATTTGATTAGTTCAACTCATTATTTTAAAATTAAAATTTAGATATTCAAAAACGATACGAAAAGTACTATAAGTTGCAATCTTTCTCATATCAATACGATAAAAATATATATTCTAATATATTGACGAGCGCAAAACACAACACAAAATTATTGCTCGCTAGTCAAAGATAGTATAGATTACTTATCGTCTTCATAGGGATTGGATTTAAACGGTGTTCGAATAATCTCCAATTGATTACTATCCAGGAAAATTAACACTTGATTTGATGACTGTTACTACGGTTAACTGCTAAAAATTAAGCCAATAACAATTTACGTTTGACCGTTTGTTGCACCTAGCTTTGTAACTTCGTATTTTAACATGTTACTGCAAATTCTTTCATTCGTAATTACAGATTAACTACTGACAAAATAAAGTTTTTTGTTGTCTTTATTTTCAGGAACTTTGAATTGTAGTTACAGGCACCGTTGACCTAAAAAAGTAAGTGTATGCTATTTTTACTTAACATATTCATTGCATAAACTATTACTTTATACGTAATTGACAAAAACTATCTGTCCCACATTGGTGGGATCTGAGGTCTTTGGTCTTCTTGTATGGTCTTGGGCAATCCTCATCTCATAAGCTAGTTTTTGGGGTTAGTTAAGCCCAAGGTCCATTTATCATGGTATCAAAACCAGACTCATCCCAATTATTACATCGGTGGGATTTGAGTTCTTTGGTCTCCTTATATGGTCTTGAGCAACCCTCATCTCATAAGCTAGTTTTTTAGTTTTGGGGTTGAGTTAGGCCCAAGTTCCATTTATCATTGTCATTGGAATGAATGAAGTGTTCTTTGTGTCGTTGTTAAGCGATTTATGCTCTTCGCATTAGTAATACCATGATATAATTTATGCCGTTTATGTTTGTCGTGCAAGCTTTGAATGAGGAATCCTGTGCTTTTCATTATCTCTATCTGGTATCTGGTGTTAGATCTAAATAACCAATGAACAAAATTTCCTTGTAAAAAATTTGTGAACCATAATAGTTCGTTTACCTCGGCATTATTAAGGTTAAAGTATCAATTCTGGGATGAAATTAAGACAATGTGAGACATCTAGAACATCCTCTCTTTGAATATTCTATTGTTAATGATTCAAGTGGTATTTCATCGTCCTTTTAATGCCATAAGAGACTCATCTTTCCCTCTTCAAAGAGATTATAAAGTACCATTTTTTATTCTCAATATAGCCTATAACACTATGTTTAATCGTGATTGTGTGCATATTTGCCTAGGCTTCTGCCTCATCTCAGTTGGTAATTAATTTAATTTGACAAGTTTTCAGATAAATTAGAACTTGAAATTACGATGCAATAACAGAAACCAACTTAATCTGCTTGAATACAACCTCCAATAACTGAAAGTTGGATAATCGCATAAGAGAAACTACTGCCATGTACTAAATCCAGGGCAAACAAATTCACTTTCTTTCTTGGACATATTGACGTGTTCCCTCTCCGCCTCTATAAGTATACAAGGCAGAGCTATTAGTAGCAGGCTCCGCCTTTATAAGTATACAAGAGCGCTATTAGTATCAGGCTCTGCCTTTATAAGTATACAAGGCAGCGCTATTAGTAGCAGGCTCCGCCTTTGTAAGTATACAAGAGCGCTATTAGTATCAGGCTCTGCCTTTATAAGTATACAAGGCAGCGCTATTAGTAGCAGGCTCCGCCTTTATAAGTATACAAGGCAGCGCTATTAGTAGCAGGCTCCGCCTTTATAAGTATACAAGGCAGCGCTATTAGTAGCAGGCTCTGGTAAAAGTTATTTCTAAACTAAGAAGTGGCAATGACAAGGACCAAATGATTTTAACAGTTGAAATAAGTTTGTTTAACAAATTTTAGTTTTGAGTATGTTTTAAGGGTAAACTATTCTTTTAGGCTCCTTTTCAGCTTACCACTCTTGAACTAGATCTTATACTCTTCAAACCTACTTAGCACTTAAACTTATCCACATTAGAGCGTTACCCCGTTTAAACAAGTTTTATCCTCCCTGAGACATCATATGTAGTCTGGAGTATTTGTTGTACTAGCCTGTAGAAATTTTGATATGCTTTCTGGTTACTTTAATTATATTGGTCCGATTGGCAGTTTGAAATGATAAATGGACCTTGGGCCTAACTCAATCCCAAAAGCTAGCTTATGAGATGAGGATTGCCCAAGACCATATAAGGAAATCAAAGACCTCAAATCCCACCGATGTGGGACAACTCAACATGAAAACATTAGGTTTATATTGTTCAAATAGAATGCAAGATTTGCATCTTTTTTTGCTGTGGACTATGGAGTTTTTGCGGAAGGAAGATCATGATTCAACATTATCATGACAGATTAATTTGTGAGAATGAGAATATAGTTTAAGATTTCACCATCCAATTGCTATATGAATTCCCTCCTACATCTGAAGCTTCAGACAAAAATAAGTTATTTTTTCATCAAATGAGTTTCCTTCTACCAGATGAACTTCAGTACAGGAAAAAATATTTATTTATATTCTTTTAGATTATATAAAAAGTAATCTAGCTGAAGTAGATATGGTTTGCTCAATAACCTCTAGCATGTTTGTAAAACTGCATAAGATTTTGCTAAAAAATAATAGAGCATTATTTAGGGCGCTCAAAGCGGAGGCATATTATAACTTTTAAGCGATCGCACTTACCCTAATTTGTAATTTGAATTTTGAGTTTGTTATGGGACCTGTCTTATTTTTATCTGGTGTTTCTACTGTTTAAATAGCAGTGATTGTCACGACCCAAGCCGGAGGGTTGCGACTGGCACCCGGACCCTACTCGTCGAGTGCCGACGTACCTTTCATCTTACCTTCCTTGTTATCTATAAGGTCGACGATGCCCATATGAATAGCAACCCATGATCATGATCAACTGAAATACCATACAATAACATGAACATACGTATATATAACATGGCCCTTAAGGCTGCGATGCAAAAACTATACAACAAAATACATTTGCCGACAAGGCAATCCAACTATACATAAACCAACCCCTTATCTATAAGCCTCTACTTGAACATACATGATGCAACCTATGTCGGAAAAGGGCGACATGCCCATAACAAAAGGCATACCGAGACTACGGCAAGTCCGAAGGATGGATCTCGCCAATATCCGCTGAACTGGACAGCCTACTGTGGTGAGGGAGCCTCGTCTATCTCTCTGTCCGGACCTGCAGCGTCCACAAATAAAAGGACGTCAGTACGGATAAAGTACTGTGTATGTAAGACGGGAAAACATAATATAAGAACAATAACATGTATCGGGATAAGAAACATATAATTTGTACCATCTGAATGCCTCTGAGGGCGACTAACCATGAGATGCCTGATGTGCACATGCATATATATATATATATATATATATATATATATATATATATATCCTTTTTAAAAACATCATATGCATACGCCTATGTGGGCCTTATCATCATCATATACATACGCCTCTATGAGCCTCATCTTCATCATACCTAACTTATCAGTGGTTGCACAATAGGTACCTGCCTGGCCGACTATAGCGCGGCGCGGTAAAGTAAAATAGCTTTCGTCTATAGTGCGACTGAGTAGAGTAAAACATATGTATATATATAGTTGCACTATAGGTGCCTGCCCGGCCGACTATAGCGCGGCTCGATAGGGTAAATAGATAATGCATGCTGGACTCCTTGGAATCACATTTTCAACCTTTCAGACTGGCGTAAGGTCAAAGAAGTAACATCAACATAAGGGGGGAAGCAATATAAGTACTACTACCTTCTACGAGTAGAGTATCTTTGGGGCTCGTTCATTGTATTATGTACAATCAGAGTCGTGCAAAAGATGAAAAATGACAGTCTCACATACCTTGTATATACTTCCCAACCTCAAGCTATGAATATTCCACGACTCCTTAGTCTACAATAAGAGAAATGACACTATCGTTACCGTTTAAGCGTTGTAACTATTATGTATCGACTGTAACCTATTTTGCGATAAAACGGACAGCACCTCCCCTATATATATGACTTCCCACAAGTTAACACAATCACCAAACAGCCTAAACAACATCAATAACAATCATACGAAGCCTCCCAAAACAGTCCACGCACAAGCTAATCACTTCATACATACGATGGCCACCATAGTCGTGTCAAACGACCCGGAATTGTTACAAAGAACTATCAACCCACAACCCTAAATCTATATGGTGTTTCTCCACACCCTTCTTCCTCCAAAACTCCACAAAATAGTAGTAAAGCACGCAGTCCAACAGCAACACAAAACAGTCCGCTACAATTGAATAACTCGAACTCACCGCTTCCGATCACCGTCCCGTGAGTTCTTACATGTATAGAACGAATTACCATGAATTCAAAAGAGAAAAAAATGTATGAAAGAGAGCAGTAAACGTACCTTACTTGTTGGATAACTCAGCCCTTTCCTTGGTTCTTCAAACTTTAGGTTTCACCCCCAATTAGGACTTGAAAGAGAGGGAAAATCGATTAGGTTTTGTGTAGGATTTTTGGGGAGGGGTTGCAGGGGTTCAATTTTGGTTTTGAAGGTATGAAATAAGGGTGAAATAACTTAGTTTAAAAGCCCTCTCTTGGCCGACTTTGGGACTTTTAATTTTGTCCCCTAATTTTGGCAAGTAGGTGATGCACCTACTTGTCACCTACCAATCTGCGCAAGTCTGCGGAAATACAATATCTCTATACTTCGAGATCGTATTGACAAACGGTTTGATGCGTTGGAAACTAGACTCATAGACCTTTAATTTGGTAGGTAGATCACCCCGTAATTCCTTGTAAATTGGGAGAAAAGCTCAGAAACATTTGACCTAATGTTTAAGTAAAATTGTGAATCTAAGTTGCGACAACTTTTGTCGACTTTTGTTTCATAACTCGTTTGACTTCAAGACTTATGAAACGGATATTATATGATTCAAATACCTTAAAACATGACCTCTTGGTAATGTTAATCACCTCCCGATTCACCCGAAAATACGAGTTACAATATCCTTAACTCGTTTATCTTCTAATACTTGTTAACCACCCTTACACACCCTTGCATCATTTAAGATCAATAGGACTAAATTCTTATTATCTCAACGAGGTAATCTCTTCTAGGACCTATGTAGACTATCTTACGGCGTAATCTAACGTGTACAAATATGGGTTGTAGTGGTATCAAAGCAGGTCGTGTCCTAGGGATTGTCTATGAGCCGTGTCTAGTAGAGTCTTGATTATGGGTGTGTAGCGCGCCACATTTATAATCAGGAGGCTGCCTGACATTTAGGATTGTTACCTCTTTCTAAATAAGGTAAGACTTCATCTCATCCTCTGCTTCCCATGTCATTTCTTCCGTATTCTTGTTCTTCCATAATACCTTACCGGAAGCTACATCCTTTGTTTTTAGCTTGCGAACTTGTCGGTCTAATATAGCTACTGGCATTTTTCCCAACTATCATACCAAAAAACTGCTAAGTCCCGCAACCGATAAGAAGGCAATTCTATTGCCTCTGTATCACTAGCATGCATAACCCGCAGGGTGCGATGAATCTGATCAATAAATGTCTGCAGGTCCTCCTTGAGGTCTGATCCAGTAAACACTGGAGGATCTAGATTAATAAAATCTCGAACTCTCGTACTAACCGGTCCATCAGTAGCACCGGTGTCCTGCCTCTGAGTCTGAGAAGCTACCAAGCTAGTCAACAACTGTACCCAGTCCACAAGTCCTGGTCTGTAGCACCAGATAAAAAGATTGGAGATGTTGGGTGGCTTCTAATATCCTCTGGGAAAGGAGGAGTAGATGAGGTCCGAGATGGCATCTCACTCTGAGGCTCACCTTGGCCTTCTCTAGCTTGGGGCACCAGACTGGTACCCTCTCCCGCATCTGTATCGAGTCGTCTACTATTTGGTTGCTTCCTAATCGAAGGCATCGCTGTAGGAAAACAAGGCGAATATCAGAGACGAACACTTATGACTCAGCTCTACTCACGATCTAGATTTAAAACGAAGGTAACAATCCTAAATGTCAGGCAGCCTCCTGATTATAAATGTAGCGCGCTACACACCCATAATCAAGACTCTACTAGACATGGCTCATAGACAATCCCTAGGACACGACCTGCTTTGATACCACTACAACCCATATTTGTACACGTTATATTACGCCGTAAGATAGTCTACATAGGTCCGAGAAGAGATTACCTTTGAGATAATAAGAATTTAGTCCTATTGGTCTTAAATGATGCAAGGGTGTGTAAGGGTGGTTAACAAGTATTAGAAGATAAACGAGTTAAGGATATTGTAACTCGTATTTTCGGGTGAATCGGGAGGTGATTAGCATTACCAAGAGGTCATGTTTTAAGGTATTTGAATCATATAATATCTGTTTCATAAGTCTTGAAGTCAAACAAGTTATGAAACAAAAGTCGACAAAAGTTGTCGCAACTTAGGTTCACAATTTTACTTAAACATTAGGTCAAATGTTTCTGAGCTTTTCTCCCAATTTACAAGGAATTACGGGGTGATCTACCTACCAAATTAAAGGTCTACGAGTCTAGTTTCCAACGCATCAAACCGTTTGTCAATACGATCTCAGATTATAGAGATAATTGTATTTCCGCAGACTTGCGCAGATTGGTAGGTGACAAGTAGGTGCATCACCTACTTGCCAAAATTAGGGGACAAAATTAAAAGTCCCAAAGTCGGCCAAGAGAGGGCTTTTAAACTCAGTTATTTCAACCTTCAAAACCAAAATTGAACCCCTGCAACCCCTCCCCAAAAATCCTACACAAACCCTAATCGATTTTCCCTCTCTTTCAAGTCCTAATTGGGGGTGAAACCTAAAGTTTGAAGAACCAAGGAAAGGGCTGAGTTATCCAACAAGTAATGTACGTTTACTGCTCTTTTCATACATTTTTTTCTCTTTTGAATTCATGGTAATTCGTTCTATACATGTAAGAACTCACGGGACGGTGATCGGAAGCCGTGAGTTCGAGTTATTCAATTGTAGCGAACTGTTTTGTGTTGCTGTTGGACTGCGTGTTTTACTACTGTTTTGTGGAGTTTTGGAGGAAGAAGGGTGTGGAGAAACACCATATAGATTTAGGGTTGTGGGCTGATAGTTCTTCGTAACAATTCCGGGTCGTTTGACACGACTATGGTGGCCATCGTATGTATGAAGTGATTAGCTTGTGCGTGGACTGTTTTGGGAGGCTTAATATGATTGTTATTGATGTTGTTTAGGCTGTTTGGTGATTGTGTTAACTTGTGGGAAGTCATATATATAGGGGAGGTGCTGTCCGTTTTATCGCAAAATAGGTTACAGTCGATACATAATAGTTACAACGCTTAAACGGTAACGATAGTGTCATTTCTCTTATTGTAGACTAAGGAGTCGTGGAATATTCATAGCTTGAGGTTGGGAAGTATATACAAGGTATGTGAGACTGTCCTTTTTCTTCTTTTGCACGACTCTGATTGTACATAATACAATGAACGAGCCCAAAGATACTCTACTCGTAGAAAGTAGTAGTACTTATATTGCTTCCCCCTTATGTTGATGTTACTTCTTTGACCTTACGCCAGTCCGAAAGGTTGAAATTGTGATTCCAAGGAGTCCAGCATGCATTATCTATTTACTCTTATCGAGCAGCGCTATAGTCGGCCGGGCAGGCACCTATTGTGCAACTATATATATACATCTGTTTTACTCTACTCAGTCGCGCTATAGACGACAACTATTTTACTTTACCGCGTCGCGCTATAGTCGGCCGGGCAGGCACCTATTGTGCAACCACTGATCAGTTGGGTATGATGAAGATGAGGCCCGTAGAGGAGTATGTATATGATGTTTCTAAAAAGGATCTATTATATATATATATTATATGCATGTGCACATCAGACATCTCATGGTTAGTCGCCCTCAGAGGCATTCAGATTGTATGTTTCTTATCCCGATACATGTTATTGTTCTTATATTATGTTTTCCCGTCTTACATACACAGTACTTTATCCGTACTGACGTCCTTTTATTTGTGAAGCTGCAAGTCCGTACAGAGAGATAGACGAGGCTCCTCCACCACAGTAGGCTGTCCAGTTCAGCGGATATTGGCGAGATCCATCCTTCGGACTTGCCGTAGTCTCGGTATGCATTTTGTTATGGGCATGTCGGGGCCCTGTTCCGACATAGGTTGCATTATGTATGTTCCAGTAGAGGCTCATAGACAAGGGGTGGGTTTATGTATAGTTGGATTGCCTTGTCGGCAAATGTATTTTTGTTGTACAGTTTTTGCATCGCAGCCTTAAGGGCCATGTTATATATACGTATGTTCATGCTATTGTATGGTATTTCAGTTGATCATGGGTTGCTATTCATATGGGCATCGTCAACCTTATAGATAACATGGAAGGTACGCCGGCACTCGACGAGTAGGGTCCGGGTGCCAGTCGCGACCCTCCGAATTGGGTCGTGACAGTGATATTATGAGAATTTATTTGATTGCATCCGAAAAGTGAATTTCGTGATATTGCACGAAAATAACGGGAAAAGTTGCTATCATTAAATGAACATTTGTTTTTTCTAAGAAAAGTTACAGTAAAATGCTTCATATTGTAACTTGTACTTTAGCCCGTGCTAAGCACGGGCTTGCGGAATGGTGGTGGTTTGTTACTGTAGCAAAAGTCGGGGAAGAGCGAAGGCAGTCCATGGAAACATTGGAAGATAATTCAATCTAAAAAAAGAATTCCCACACGCCATTAGTTAAATCTGATGAACCAAAAAGATTTATATATTTATCCAATCTAAGGCTAACTCCAAAAGAAAATAAATTCCAAAACATTTTCTTTAAAGAAAAAAGAAAATGAGAGAGGGAAGAAGAGAAAGAGAAAATTAGATGATACTCCCCCCCTTTAATTTAGACGATACAATTTGCTTATGTAGAGTCAAGTTGACTAAATTTTGAAGCTAAATTTGATTAATTTAACTCGTTATTTTAAAATTAAATTTTAGATATTCAAAAATTATATAAAAAGTACTATAAGTTGCAGTTTTTCTCATATTAATACGATAAAAATATATATTCTAATATATTGATGAGCGCAAAACACAACACAAAATTATTACTCGCTTAGCATAGATTACTTATCGTCTCCAGAGGGATTGAATTTAAACAATGTTCGAATAATATCCAATTGATTACTATTCAGGAAAATTAACGCTTGATTTGATGACTGTTACTACGGTTAACTGCTAAAAATTAAGTCAATAACAATTGATTACTAAAGACAACAGATGAGCAACAACGAAATATCAATGAGAGGAATAACGGTTTTTGACTAGATAGGTGAAAGATAACTGACTCGGGATCCAACTTTTGAGTTAATTCACTCTACAATACGGTTGATTTTCACGAATTCAACCGATAATCAGATTGCACTTGAAGTTAATGTTCTTCTTTAGATTAAACGTTAATTCAGTAATTAATCTAATGAAGTACGGTAATAAATTGCAACAATCAAATGATGGTTATGATCTAAGGGGTAACTTTTGAGGAATATTTCCCTATTTTCTACTCCGATTAACAATTCAAGAAGCTCTTTCGATTACCTATTTGAATCACGAATTTAAACTAGAGCATAAGATGTGAAGAAATTCAATATCAAACTCCTCTTTCGATTAAGCAAAACAATAAATAACTCACAATACAAATTTAAGTTTCATCAATTAATTCTAACATTATCAAGAATCGAATCCACGATCAAGTTATCGAAACACTGTATATGTCAACATCCTAATGGAAATTACTTCATAACATTGGAGTAATACATCTCAAATAAGTTTGAGAGCAAAGAAAATATTAATTTTAATGATTCGATACAAACTCCCGTATTGCACCGATTGCAGGTTTAAATATTGATGAATTCTTGAGCCTTCTTGCCTTGATTGGTTCTCCAATCTTTCGCAGGTCAAAAGTCCCTTCAAAGTCGTATTTTTTGTGTATTTATACCGTATAAAAACAAGCCCAAACGAAACTACCCTTTCCTAGCCGAACTTGAAAATCACTCTGACGATTTTGCACAACCGCGCCGCGCCGCAGGGAGGAAATCCAGAGAGCTTGCACTTTGCTTGTCAGACCACTTTTACATTTTTGGCTAAGAACTCAAAAGTTAGGTTTCATTCAAATTAGTTAATAATTAATCATTTTGACTGACTGTTTTTACATAAATAATAAGTAGAAAAGCGATAGAAACTAAAATGAATGCCTTGATTAAATTTATTTAATACTCATAATTTTCTACCAGCACAAATATCAACTAATTCAAGGCTTAGCCAACTAGAAAAAATAACCTAGTAATTTTTTGTCGAAGATTTTGAGACTATAATTTTCGCCCACTTCATTTAAAAATTTATAAGTAAACTATATATGATGAATTTAGTTAGTATAACTCGATTAATTGAAACTGTACTTCACTTCAGATAGTGGGCTCAAAGCCATCCAGTTGAAGAAAGGGACAAAACTGAAACTGTGGTCTTCATCCAAATGACAATGAACCATCATCCCTTTTTAAATAATTTTTCACCCGATTTTCGGTATCCACATTATCACATGAGGGTCTTGATTAATCGGGATTCTCATCACGTGCTGTTTGTTAAAAAAGAAAATACTACTAATAAGAATTTTTTTCATATTCATTAGCTCGAGCCCAAAATATCTGATTAAGAATGAAAGTATCCTATTCATCCCACGACATTCTTTGTCGTGAACCATCGATCTCTTTGAATGTGACTTCTCAAGGGAAAATTGTCCATTTTTAATAAAGCTAATTATTTTTTATGTTACGTATACTTATAGTGTAATCTTTAAAAACTGAATATGATAAATACCTATTACTTAAATAAATATTAAATAACTTTTCAATACTTGTGTTCTTATAGCATCTTACTTTTTAAAGATCACCTGAAATCCAAATAAAACTCTTTTTATTCTTTTCCTCATAAAAAAAGACATGGTATGTCTTACGTTACGTTAAAAATAGTAATTGCAATTCTTTTTATTAAAAAACATCTAAACTATTTTCAAACAATTTTTTTTTGGATATTATTTGATGTCCGAAATGTACTAACCAACTAATTCAGATTCACGTCACAGAAGCTCATCATGAACGATTTTAGCAATTTTCTTACTAAGACGAGTCCATTCTCATAACTCAAACATAAATATAGCTAAATCTTTCTGTAATAATCATCCTCTATAACAATATTTCACTATATAACAACTAAGTTTCTTTTCAAAACAATTTTTTCATATTATGCTATGTTATATATTCAATATAATAGCAACATTTCACTATAGTATTAAAAAAAGATTCGGACTAACAACACTATTATATAGAAGTTTGATAATAATAAAGTCGTTTTTTGAGACAGACAATATAAATACTCCCTTCGGTAAGTGATCGTTTTACTTTTTTATTTTAGTCCTAAATAAGTGTCATTTACATAATCAAGAAGAAATTAATTTTATTTTTTTAACTTCACCCTTATTTATATATTTCAATGTGTAAAGGTAATAATTAATTAAAATTAATTTAATAAATATTTTTTTTTTCTACGAGTTCGTATTTTTTTAATAGGTGTATCAAAAGTAAAATGCTCGTACCGGAGGAAGTACGATTTAACTGAAAGCCAACACACATTGAATTAAGGCACGGGGTTTGGACCAACAGACAACTTGCAATAGGGGCCCTCACCATATTGGAAAAGACAACCCTCACATAAACAATGTTATCATTAAAACTTTAAATATTGACCTTATATTCTGGTTGTAATTTTTAATTGTCTCATATTTTTCTAGAGTGATAAATATACCTCCATGCCAAATAAAAAAAAAGTCCTCTGAATTTAAAGATGTCACAATTTCAACTTTCAAGTTTGCTTTATTAAACTAATTTGAGTGTGCAAGTCAATAAAAGAACCTAATGCAAAGAAAAAGAGTTAACCGAAAAAATCGCCTACCTAATCTCTTAAATTAAAAAATTATTTGCAAATACATAATATATGTATAATTGTGTATAATCAATGCATAATATTATATATACCGGATGAAGAAAATAAACATTGAATCTGGCTAGCTATTTGTGCAACAATAAAAAAAGTTGTTAACTAAATTATCCAATAAAAAGAATGAGATGATTAAAACACCCAATTTAATCCATCAAATAGTCACTTCCAATTTCCAATCACGTCATAAATAATCAAACATTTTCTACTTACCATCCTATAGAAATTGTTGCACAAATGTACTAAAATAATTTGGAGAAAAAATATCAAAAAATAAAGACACATAATAGGTTCCCTAGCGCCAACCCACTCCCCTAACAAACAATTTTTTGCACAAAGAAATGTCCAGTTTTGGTTGTCTTGTCTTCTTTTTTCTGTTTTGCTTTTTAAGGTGTAATACCAGAAGGTGAGGTTCTTGATACCTGAGGAGGTGTTTGGCTATTGGAACCTTTCGATGGATCATCGGAAGATTGTCGGAGACCATGGTCACTGTCACCTCTATTCATTTCGTCGATCATCCTTACAACATCTGGCATAGCAGGTCGTTGATCTGGTACGATTGAAACACATGCCATTCCGATCTGAAGTAGTTGTACCATCTCTTCTTCTACGTTATGGTACCTCATTAGCTCGACGTCAAACACCTCGGCTGTCCATTCTTCCCTAACGACACTTTGGACCCATCTTGGTAAATCAATGCCTTCTTCGCCTAGTGAAGCTTGATTCGGTGATTTCCCCGTTAAGAGCTCTAATATCAACACCCCAAAGCTATATACGTCGGATTTAAATGCGACCTTTCGGGTTTCCACAACCTCTGGTGCACGGTAGCCAGCAACACGATGATTGAGTGGCGTAGTGTTGGAGAAAAGCGGGTTCAATCCATAGTCCGAGACACAAGCATCTTGGTTGTCTTGTCGGAGGAGAACATTGGAAGCCTTTATGTTTCCATGAGCAATTTTTCCTGAAACATGGAGGTACGCAAGGCCCCTTGCTGCACTCGACACTATTCTCATTCGACTATCCCAGTCTAGTGGTGTTCGGCCTGACCCTCTACTACCTGCAAGTATTTACCAAACTACATATTTCAGTTCCCAAAATAAACAAAAAAAGAAGGCATGCGCATGCCAATGATAACCAATATAAATCATAGAACTTTCGTGAATTGGAAGACGATAGAGTGAAGTTTTAAGTTGGAGCAGAAGAAAATGAGACAAAGAAAAAGAAAACAACAGCAAACAAAATAGACCAAATCAAACAATTATCACTAAATTGCTTGAAGCCAAAGTAAACACGCGTTTAAGCCTGCAAATAACGTTGAATGCATCATTTACTGCTAACATCATGAAAAGAAATCCAGTGTGGCTTGAATACCACAACTGCTTTGGTTGGTCTAAAATTAGCACTTGGTATTAGAATATAGCTGAATTGAGATTTCCATATGAAGATCTGAACTATTACCATCTGATCAAAAGTCTAACAAACAGGATTCATCAAATTAGGGCAAATTTGGTAATAACATGAAATGAAAGGTGAAGCTATTATTGGTGTTTACACTAAACCATACTAATTTACTATGGTTAAGTCATGAATTAAGGTGAGAATGAGAAGACACGTTATGTATTGATTGGGCTGCGGTACAAGAATAGTCTCGAAAAACTGTGATCTTAAGAATATCTAAAAATGGTCAGAGGTTATCACACCTTATGTTTATGGATGGTCTCATCCTTGTAGCTAAAGCAGATATGAAAAACTGTGAAACTATATCCTACAGACAGTTGACATTTTTAGCCAACTATCAGGGCAAAGGTGAACTTAAAATTAAAAGGCCGGGAAACCAATTTTCTAATATCAGCTGGTAGAATAACCTTAGCTACATCTACCTTTACCTCTCTACCCAGCCATGTCATACACACAAACTATATTAACCTCTGATATGTGCTCTATATGTTATAAAGAAAAGGAAGATACTGCACACATTTTCTTGCGTTGTGAAAAAGCTACTAAACTTTGGAATTCTATTCTTAACTCTTTTGAGTTGCAGCACCTTTCAAACAAAACTTCCATTGAGGACGTTAAAATGTGGATTAAAGACAGATGTTTCAATTATACTAACACGTACAAATCCTATATACCATGGCATATAATCACTCAGTTCTGCTTTTGGCACATTTGGTTGGCAAGAAATAACAAAGTATTCAGAAACAAAATGGAACCAGTTAACCTTAAAAATTAACTTGCAAAAGCAGCTGAAATTTTCTACTTAAAAATCTACTTGCAGGTAACTGCTGACTGAAATGGATGTCCCATAATTAGGCATATATTCAGGGAAGGGATCAAGTTGCGGACTACTAAGCTAAAATGCAATTTGATCAAGCTACCGAAGAACTTTTGCTAAGAACCCCTTGTACTTAGTCTTTATATTTCTGATGTATCTGCTGCGAAGGGCTCAGTTTCCTCTAGGAATACTCTCCTGGACATTACTTAGGTTCTATGTTTTTGGTAAAGACTGTATCTTATGCCTTATGTAATGGTCCGCACGTGTATAGAGCGAAAATCACGCATCCAAATTGGTTACATTTTCAGACTTCTTTTATATAGGGAAAACTTATTTTATGGAAAATTGAATATAACCTATCCAAGCTCGGAGACAAAATGGTCAAGAAGAAGTAACAAGTTCCAAAAATCTAGCAAGGATTTAGCACTGCATTCACCTCCAAGAAGATAAGGTTAAAGACTCGGAAAACATAAAATTCTAGTTTATAAAATTTTAAATTAGAGCTAAATCTCCAAAGACAGAGAACCCAAATCAAGATAACAAAATAATTCAAGGAAAGAGCTAATTGAGGAACGAAATGAGGAAACGAACATATAGAAGCATAAAATATATACCATGAAGAAGAGCAGATAAACTTCCAGCAGGCATGTAATCAGAGACCAACAATTTCTCATCTTTTGAGTAGTAAAATGCTCTGAGTGGGAGCACATTTTCATGCTTCATATTTCCCAAAACCTCCATTTGTAGCTCAAACTCCTTCCTCGTCGCCACCACATCCTTAAGCCTCTTCACTACCACTGTAGTACCAACCTCAAGAACCGCCTTATAACTTGTTCCCACACTTCCTTTCCCTAAAACCTCCGCGGATGCCCTCAACAAATCCTCCAAATCAAATGTACTATACATTCCACCATCGATGAACACTAGCTTCTTATTCCTTTCCCCTTCCATTACATCATATTCTTTCGACGACGATGTCCCTGCTTCTCCTCCCGCCACTGCTGTAGCAGCTGTTGTTACTGGCTTTGGCTTTGGTTCTTTTGCTCTCTGCTTACTTTTCCTTAAACAAATGTAAAGTATTAGCAACAATATGAGAAGCAAAACTACTGAACCGACTGATATTCCTACAATGGCTGCTGTAGAGAGCTTTTTCGATTTCTTAACTGATGGAATCAATACTGGTGATGGTGAAGGCGATGGGAAAAATGGGTTACAACGCGGCAATGGAGCGCCACATAAATCAATATTACCAGAAAACGACGAAGCTGGGAATTTCGACAAACTACTCGGAATTGACCCATTGAGATGATTATTTGCTACATTAAAATCAACCAGACCATTGTTAGACAAGCTAATACTCGGAAGAGTACCATTAAAACCATTATTTTGCAAGAAAAGTCCAGTTAAATGGGTAAGATTGTTAATGGAAAACGGAATAGGTCCAGTAAAATTATTAGACGACACGTCGAGCCGAGTTAACCGAGTTAACCGGGACAAACTCGGTGGCAATTCGCCTGAAAACCGATTATCCTGAAGATAAAGGCTACGTAAAAACTTGAGATTTGACAACACATCCGAAGGAATTGTACCGGTGAGCCGGTTAGACCGGAGACTCAGAACTCGAAGTTGACTCAACCGGCCGAGTGTGTTGGCTGGAATTTGACCCACTAGTCCAACACCAGGAAGCCGGAGAGAATATACAAACGATTGGGTCGGGTCGCATTCGACGCCAACCCAAGTACAGGCTGAGGTTGAAGAGTTCCATTGAAGACGATTTTCGTGTGGAGTTTGAGAGAGGAAAGCAAGGAGAGCTTGCTTGTCTTGAGTTGGCTCCGAGTTAACTCGAGAATAACTCAGTAGTGTAAATAACAGTAACAAAAAATAAGGGATCGACTGTGCTGCCATTGTAGCTAGATGAAGAAAATGGGTTTTGTTAGAGTGGTCAAAATTTTGGTGGTGGAAGACGCCATGAAAGAAGCTGAAATTTTAGAGAGAGAAAACGACAGTCCTTAGCTGAAATTTAGAGAGAGAAAAAGCACAGTCCTTAGGGAAGTGGAAGAAGGGCAAGATACTATTGATTTGTACCCTAATAATAGAAGTTTTGCATAAAAAGTCTAAAATTTTAAAGTACTTTCGACAGAAGTTTAAAGCACATTAAGGGCAAAATTTTAAAGTAACGATAAAATTATTTTCGTATGACGTTAAAAAATTTAAGTCATAAAAATAATTATTAATATTTGTATTAGAGTAATCAGTATATTTTGTCTAATCGTTCGAAAATTTGAGCCGTGAAAATAGTTACTAATAATTGTATTAGGGTAATCAGTATATTCTTTTTCCTGCGTGAATACAAAATATTTTGTACAGTAAACTATATTTTAAAAGTCTAAAAATTTTAATCGATAGAAGTTTAAAGGCTAAAGCACATTAAGGGCAAAATTATAAAATAACGATAAAATTATTTTTGTGTGACGTTAGAAAATTTAAGCCGTGAAAATAATCACTAATGCTTGTATTAGAGTAATCAGTACATTTTGTCTGAAGTTCGAAAATTTGAGCCGTGAAAACAGTTACTAATGATTGTATTAGGGTAATTAGTATTTTTTTTCCTGCGTGAATACAGAATACTTTGTGTAGTGGACTATATTTATTTTTTAGGAGGAATTTTTAGCTATAAATCCTGACAAATTATCCAAAAAAAATTAGCACTATGACTAAAATTAAGAGAGAGAAAAATATAGTCCTTTTTTTTTTTGGCCAATAAAAACATAATCCTTAAGATAAGGAAGAATGTATGTTTAGAGAGAGAAAAGCAAAGTCCTAAGTAGATGGAAGTGGAAGAATTGTACTAATTAAAGGGACAGTTCACGAGGAGAAAGAGAGAGAAAAAAAAAGTGGCCAAAGGAAAAAAATAATAATAAAAATAAAAAAATGGGAATGCTGAAGATGGAATTTTACTTTGTTAGTTTGTCGGCAATTTTTTTCTATGTTAGAAGAATTTATTATATTTCGATATATTTCATGCATTCACTTCTTCTCTTCCTCAATTTTTATTGATTTTTTTACGATATTCTTCTTCCTCTCCGACTTTACGATATTATTCTAGCAAAAGCTAGTGATTAGCTGACAGTATCGTATCTCGGCTAAGGGCCCTCTTTGCTTGCGCATCTTCTCTTATGATATTTATTGAAAATTCGAGCCTTCTATCAGAGCACGGTTACGAGGAGGGTAATGTTAACCATTCCATTATTCACACAAACCCTTCGATGACTTATCGGCTGCCTTGCTTGAGGAATAGTTTCACAAAAATGGAGACGAACCAAAAATACAGTAGAAATAAAGATTCGTTTGAAAAGAGAGCAGTATTACAAGAAAGCTATAACGCAAAAATAAGTTGATTTCATTTCGGAAATTAGAGTTTAGAAATCTTTTATCTCAACGCATACATACAGAGATTCTGTGATTTAATCTATATTAAAGACGGGAAGAACCAGAGGAAACTAGTCGTATGCGTAGTTGGAGTTAAAATTTAAACTTTATGGAATTGAGATTTTATTCGTTTTAAGTTATTAAATTTAAATAAATAATTTATGTATGTTCAATAATTCTTTAAAGATAACTATAAAATTTGAACAAAAAATTATTGGTTCAATTTCCTTTATAGAATTATTTTTTTCATGAATCAAGCTCGTGAATTTTTTTTTAAAGAGTAACAGTAAAACTTGTTCGTTCCATTTTGTATGAGAATATCTTTTTAGTTCGTTTCATTTTTTTTTAGTTCGTTCTAAAAAGAATTTTTTTTTTTTAATTTTGACACTATTTTAACTTTAAACTTTCTGTTTTATCCTTAAATAAAATGATCTATAACTACTTAAATATCTATGATTTATTTTATATTACAAGTTTTTCAAAAATCATTCTTTCATTTTAAACTTCGTAAAAATGAAACCTAAGTATTAATTTCGTCAATCCACAACCTTTCTTTTTTGAATGTTCTCTTGACATGAACAGTTTTAATCTAAAATGGAAATATTTTCGTTTCACATCCTTATATTAAACATATTTCAATTTATGACCTTGTGGTTTTTTTTTTTTTTTGGGCCTGACTTATGTGACACGATTTTTGTAGTATTTAAGAAAAATATGATATACTTAAAAATAATTTACCTTTAAATTTTTTATTTCATCCTTAACGGGATGATTATCGTTAAAAAAATATTTATTAATTTACTTTGGACCATAAATTTTAAAAATAAAATTCTTAAATTCCGTTCCTAATTGGTAAAAAGGAGTAATGTTTTAAAGTTGGTTTTGGAATGACTACCTTTATTGAAGTACTTCGAAACTTTGTTGTGCTTTGATTAGTCGTTTCTAAAATAAATAACTAAAGAAGAATGAATGGGATGTCTGGTCCTGATCGAACCAGAGATTTCGATACCCCAGAAAATCGACAGAAAGAGATGAGTCGAATACTGGAATCTGCTCAAAAGTCTTGACTTTTTCGAGGTAGGGCTTCGACCCGTATTTGGCCAATTCCTCGAATTGTTGGGTGCGGCATACTCACGGACTGGCAAAGCGAACTCTCTATTTGATCAGGAGAGCCTAGAGAGCTCTCTATCGTTCCCCAAATTCCGACTAGCGCGATTCTTTTTCTCGACCAATTTGAATTCCATTTCAAGGTATGAGATCTTTCCCCGTAGCTTTCTTTCTTTATTCTTTATCGCTTGATCTTTCTTTACGTTGTTGAATCTCTCTTTGATTAATCAACGTGTAATATTCCGAATCCTAGTAAAACAAAAATCTAAACACTTTGTAAAATATTCAATAAAATCCTTATATTATCATAAGTACCTTTATTATATAAAAGTTTCAAAAATATTCCTTAAGCAACATACATTAATCAAAATGGTAAATGTGTATCACACGTCCAGAATTCCAGATCACTTTATCTTTAATAAACTAATTTATTTAGCCAAACATGGGAACTATCAAAACTTAGATAAAAGAACAGAACAGAAATCATAAAAGGGATGAAAATTCTCTAATTATAATCAACTTCTAAACTTATTTAATTCCTAGATGTTTACTTGAGGGCGTGCTTAATTTTATTGGCTGCTCACGCCATATTTTCTTCTTTTTCTTTTGCGAGGGGAATCCTTTTATAGATAATAAAACTTGCAACGGTTTGGATCAGAGGCGGACTCGTAATTTTAATTTTATGAGAGTATAACGATACAGAACTCGCTAACAATAACGAATATTTGGTTCGAAATTTAATAAAAGATAACTCGGTGCATAAGGAATTATGCGTTGGGGAAGGAACATATCACAAGGACGTGATATAGACAACTTATTCTAATACAAGTATTAATGACTATTTCCACGGCTCAAACATGTGATCTATAAGTCATACAGAGGTAATTTTACCGTTGGCTCTAAGGCTCTTCTTGAATAGAGATGCAATACCGAGGATTTTTCATGGAGGTCATCAATTCTAGTACTATTCTCAAGTCTCAACCAAGCATACTTAGCTTTAAAGTTTTGATGAAATGCGATGCGTTTGTGCTGGTATAATCGCATATTTAATATATTATATAGATTTTGAGCCAAAAAACATATTATAGTGTGCATTCGCCACTCTGTAAGACATTGTATTGAAATATTTACTATTTCCTTTAGATGTAATTATTATTTTTGTAACAACTAGCATGTTAGGTCATAATTCATTGGTTCCAAAATGTTCTGTGTCTCCTTTACTCTTGCTTCTTTTAAAGCAAAGAAAAGTGATTTTTTTTTTGGTGGGGGT
>MCJB01012663.1:157101-227919 GCA_002018475.1 Nicotiana obtusifolia
GGGGGGGGGGTGTTGTTGTGTGGCAAGAATTGAAAGCAAACGATAGAAGGGCTACAGATAAGGTAGGTGAGCTGGTGTATGGTTGTTTATTTGTATAGAAAATGAAAAGAAATACTTTCTTCGTCCCATTTTATGTGATGTAATTTGTTAGAGTGTAAAATTTAAGAAAGAAAGAAAGAAATTTTTTTAAATTTTATAATGTAAAATAAGTTTTAAGTATTATTTGTATAATTATAAATTATCTCATTAGAAAAATAAAAAGTTTAAATTTAAATTATACATATAAAAAAAGAGTTTCCAAAAGCTTTCCATAAACCAAGACCAAAAATTATTTAGTTTTAAGGCAGTTCTTGATTTGGGAATACATGCCAATTTGTTTCTTAAAAAATTAAGAGCTCGTTTTGGAAAAGCAAGGAGTTTGTCTCAAAATCTAACTTGTAGATCAATTGTTAGAAAAAGGATAGCCACTCGCTGGGTGTGCGTTCGGGTAGTTCAGATTGGATATAAGAATTTTGATTTGAATTTTTAATTTTTGGATTGGAGAATGACAATTCAAATTCAATACAAATAAGTTCGGATTGGATCGAATTTTTTAAGTTCGGTTTCGGATTAATCAGTTTGGATATTATGGATTTTCGATTTTGAGCCTATAAGTTGAGATGTTTGTACTTTTTATAAAAATGAATATCCAAATGAAGTACTCATGTTAAATTGCCTGAAAAGTTCCTCATTCTTGCCACAATCATCCAAATAAAGTATTCAAGTAATGAAATCATTATAAAAATAAATACAACAGAGACATTAATATGGCCAATAAAAAATAACAATAGTAAAATCATGTCCAAATAGAAAATATTCTGACAGTAACTTAGTAATTAATATTAAATATATAAGATAATATCTTATGGGTAGAGTATTGAACTTATTACTATTGGCATATGAATAATGGACTAAATATAAAGTATAAGAATTTCGGATTTTCGAATATCTAAAAATTTGAACTACCAAATCCAATATCCAAAAATTTCAAAAATTAAATTCAAAATTCAATCCATAATCCAAAAATAGATTTTTACCTCCATAAACTACATATGAAACTTAATTACCTTCCCTAATCAAGTTTTAACTTAATTACATGGTCATATACAATTTATTAGTTTTAAATGAGTATCCCTTGATTGTAACCTTTTAATTTAGTAAATCACTAAAAATCTTCACAATTCCTTAATTACCCAGACAAACCCCAATCTTTTTAAAGGATTTTTTTTTCTCTCTTTGAAATCAACCCTCTTTCTACACCGATTTCTACAAGATTTTTTTCTTCTAAAGCTCATAATTTCTCTAACAATGGCGAAGAAAGGGATTAATTTTTTATCGATTTGAATTTTGCCATGGCTAGAGTTTGGAGCTTTTCCGGGCTTCCCCTTTTCTTGTTGGTGTTCCGATGCGGGCTAGCAATAGATGTATATTAATTATTTAGTTGTATTGTTCGAATTGAAATTGTCTATCAATAAATTTTGAAGGTGTTTGACTCTCCACCATTGACATCCATTAAAAAGTTTCGAAACTGAATTTGAATTCGGATTTTCAAAAAATATTATTTGTTTGGATTGGGTGTTATTGCAAACAATTAGGAATATTATATCGAGTTTATATCTCGATTTTAAGGGTATTTGGTGAAGATTAGATTTGATTTGGCTGGATTTTCAAATTGAAATTCGAAGAAGAAGCAGAAAAACACACCACATACAAAATATAACAAATTATATACAAAACACATACAAAAGACATATTGTATAAAATTTATATAAAAATTATATGTCACGCCCCAAACTAGGGGAGGCGCGACTGGCACTCGATACTATATTCAATCGAGTTAGCCACTAAACATACTAGCTAACTAAACTGAGGGCCCAACAGATCGGGCAGCACAACCTCTGAAATACTAAGCCTGGACCACTAAGGTCATGACCTGCATAACAATAAGCCATATAACAAAGGTAGGCGAGCCAAAATAATAAAGTACTAGCTGGCCGACGAGGCCGCGATTGGAGACATACATGCCTACACACATATATATACATGCCAAGCCTATGGGCTAGAAACTGAAAGCTACACACACAAAAAAGAAAGAAAGAAACCCAGAATACTGTGTCCACAATAGCCTCTAAGAGTGTCACAAGAAATGTCGAGACAAGGCCCCGACTATACCCAAACTGTATAGCAAGAGTAACCATTCTATGTAAGCTCCAGGAAGAGGTGGAGGTTACTAACTCACAGCTGAACCTCGAACTCCTAGCGGAGGGGTCGATCAGAGTCCCTATCTAGACCTGCATGCACGAACAAAAATGCAGTGTCCCCAGGCAACGGGACATCAGTACGAATAAAAATGTACTGGTATGTAAGGCAGGCAATAGAGTCATACATAGCTGATGTAAACGAAGTAATAGGGATACCATTTGACACTAAAACTCTGATAGCCTCCATGGCCGACATCCTACTTCATAGTAATCAAATATGCATGGTATGTTCGTGTAATCGTATGTCGTGAATACATATATAGTAATGAAAATGCATGACATACCCAACCAAATGCTAGCAATGGCGGTCTCTTCCGGTAGCTAACCGGTTTCATATTGCCAACCGTGGCCATCTGTACAACATATATAGTTTTTCGGGCAATTAGGCCCCTTACCTCTGATTATAGCTCGAAGTCCATGCATAATATGCTATGTATGATATGAACTTTGTATGCACATAGTAGGCCATAACAAGAACCATAGGTACTCTTATTCTTATGATTTCATAATCACATTCGTATCGCATACAATTGTTTCGTGGAACTTTGTATGCTTTCTTTTCTTTTGAATAAGCTTGAAAACTTAACTCGATTCTTAGATCTTTTTATTTATTTATTTAGTCACACAACCCAAAGATGAATAAGAATTCATATATCTAGACATATAGTGAAGAAGGCTGACAAAATGACATATATAGATGTCGAATACCCTAGTTAACTGAATGAGTGGAATATCAACCTAATAGCATCATGAAAATACTCCAGCTACAATCCCAATGCCTTTCACAAAAGGTCTTTCTAACAATAAAATAGTAAAATATCACATTTGATGTCTTAGGAATTTCCCAGAATTCGTGCTAAAAGAAGGACGGAGTTTAGCCTTAACATACCTTTCCAACGAACGTCCGAATGCTTGTAGTTCCTTCACAGAAATTGTTCCTTACGTCCTAATCTTTGCAAACACTATATATATGCAGCTTATACGCACCTATAAACAGTTCATAATTGAGTTTAAATCGGCAGCTTTGCCATATAACCCTAACTCGACGAAACGTCCGTAGAACTTTGTAAAAACGATCATTAAAAAGTTCTAAGATGATTACCTTGCAAAACCAAGCATAAAACCTGAAAAACCAGCAAGGATATCAAATTCCTATCTTCTAAGAATAGCTCCAAACATAGCTAATAGAAGGGGGAAACGATTGCAAAGCGTAGAGATTATGTTTCTAGGCATAGAAATCGTTAAAAACGCACCTTAATCGCTCAAGGAGATCATGGACCCTTCTCTTAAGCTTGTTTACTGTTTTAGAATGAAAGTGAACTGTTTTTAGGTCTAAAAAGTCGAACTTGCCGACTTATACAACTTGCTTGACCCGACCCGGTTCGCGACCCGATTTCAGCCCGGATAGTCTGCAGTAAAACGATCATAACTTTTTACTCCGATGTCGGTTTGATGTGAGGTCTTTTTGGTTGCAAACTAGACGCGTAGACGTTCGATTCGGTAGGTCGTGGGTCCCATAAATTTTTATATATTGGGAGAAATGGTCTGATACGTTTGACCTAAAGTTTAGAAAATTTATTAGAGAAATTTATGATAACTTTCGCCGACCTTTATTTTGCAACTTGCTTGGCTCCAAAACTTAACATGGGGTCTCACATTATATTTAAGTTGTATGATGTTGTAGTTGTATTTAACTGGGTAAGAATGATGTATGAAAGTTGTAGATATGTTGCATACTGTATAATTAGTTGTTCGAAATTTGTTTCTAGTATGAATGTAGTAGTAGATATATCAAATTTTATATTAAATTTGTATAAAATTTATTTTTATTTTGTATGCTGTTGTACCATACATTATTCTTTTTTTAAAATAGGCAATTATGGCAAAGAGAGAGAAGAATTGCACTAATTATGGCTTAAAATAAATAATAACACACCACTAGAAGGAGTCTTATTTAGATGGAAAGACAATTTGAACTTCGTTCCCTTCAATTACGCCATTTTTCAAGCAAAGAATCCCCTAATTTAAGGCACTAATCATGAATTGTATATAAATTGTAAGAAAAACTTGTTAAGAACGGGTAGTATACAAGACTCGGATAATTTTAATAAATAAATTTCAAATGTCGTACAGAAAGGAATAAATCCCATCCGAAGATCCAAACCAAAAATCCAAAAAATTCGGATTTCAGTTCGGATTTAGGATTTGCCCAAACTATGCCCACCCCTACCGCTCGCCCAACTACTTAAATTCTGACATTATTTTGGTCCAACAGAAATTCAAACTTGAGAACATAGAAATGTTTACTTGAGATTTTCACAAAAGAAAAATACAACCTCAGGAATATGTAGTTATCAGTTATCCACTTAACCTTGCTCTGGAGATCAAGATTTGCATTTCCAATTAATTGTCCGTTGAAGTAGAAACAAATACGTTCCCACATTTTCTCATGTTGATTTACATGAAGGAAAAGATATATGAATGTGAAAGGCAAACGAAAAAGAAAAAAGGAACAAATACACGTGGTAATCGACGATATACACATGATTTCCTTCCTCTAAATTCACTGCTTTTTCTCCGAACTTTGAATAGCCAAAACTGGTTTTAGTTTTGGAACAATCAACGTGGTAACTGCAAGTGATACTTCACAAAATTGTTGGAAACACAGATATCACAACCTGGGGCTGATATCAAGATCTCTATCCCCGTCCAAGAATCGGATTCTACTAGTACTTCGGTTCCACATTGATACTTTAACTTCGCCGTGTGTTATCTGGGCTTTTACCATATTGATCTGTCTCAAAATAAAGCAGTTCAGCTACATGATTCAACAAACACCTTAACGTGCAATCTTAGTGTGCATCGCTTCAACATTCGTAGTTATTCTAAAATTTAGGGAGGGAAGGAAAGGCGGGTGTGAAGCTGTTAGCAAATGGGATAACAAACTTACTCATTAATGAGGGATCTGAAGAAGAATAAAGGAAAAGCTGTATAAGCACAAAGAAATAGCGACACCAGCGATAAAGTTGTGGAGCAGCTTTTGATTATCTCTTGTGGGTACGAAAACGGATTTGAGTGTGTTGGTTAGTTCAAAAAGCCGGCAGGATATCTGCAATAAGCAATCAACACTGAGATAGAGCCCAGGAGGAGAAGCAAATGGTTTACAACTCAAAATTGGAAGAGTATATATGCTTACCAAGACATAAATTGCTGTAGTCAGCATGAAGTTTAGCATAGGATAGCCCGGGATAAAGCAAAGGAGCCATTTAGGCTGTCCATTTGGCATATTTGATCTGTACAAAAAAGTCATAAAGCAATAAGACCACAAAGTTCATTATTTTGGCCGACGTCCATCAAAAATTCACTAACGGTTGCTAGAACGAAGGAAAGTAGGTTTCAGTTGGTTGGATGGATGAGGACGCTAAACAAACTTTAGTTTGAAATTTATGATCAGTATCAGATTACTAACAGATGAAGATCAAGGATTTTATTCCCTTCTTTCACTCACAGATGCCAACATTGAAGAGCACAGTAAATGCAAGTTTCAACTAAATCTGAAAACTTTCAAGGTTTGGTGATGTTATCATATTAATATAAATTTCATTTGTACATGATTGTGTTACTAAAAAAGTTGTAGCCGTTTGGCCAGGAGGTTTCGGGTCCAAGCTGTTGAAACAAACCTTGCAGAAATGCAAGGTTAGGTTGCTTATTAATCAACCAAATGTGGTCCGACCTTTTCCTGAACCCCGCGGATACTGGGACCTCACTGCGCATCCCTTTTATTGGTACGTGATAGCATATCAATAGGTCAAGGTTAAACCCGAGGGAGCAATTATTAACCTTAAAAAAAAATTAACATACCTCAGCCAGATATGGAACTGCGAGATATAGGTTTCTAAGGTAATTTTGCCGAGCCACCTGCAATAATAGACCACAGTTAAACAAGGAGAAAGAAATGCAGTTTCAACTATATTTAAAAGAACAAATAAATATTCCAGATTTTGTAGAGCTTGATCATTCATATTAGAACTAAGCAAAGGAAGATACAAAAGCCGCAAAAGGGAAAGGAAGGATGAGGCAAGGACAAATGACAGGAAAGGAAAGCATGACGTCCTGTGATTATAAGGCACCGCCTACAGGTTTAGAAAACTTACGCTAGGAGTGTCAAAGAGAAATTCCGCAGCTCCTGAGTGAAATTACGCAAGCATATGTAAACACTGCGAGGCAAATAAAGCAAATGAGAAAAGTAATACAAGATATTGAAGACAAACTTAGGCAAGCACAGAGCTTTTTAACTGTTAGTTCTTCATACAATCAAACAAAAGTCAGTAATTTACATTAGTTTAAGTTTCATGCAAAATGAAGGGCTAAGGAGAATTAGAAGAATTTAATACATACGTAATGGGAATCCACGATGTGTAGGGGTGGAGATTGTTGTAAGCTACCTTGTCCAGCTTGTATATGTATTCAAACCACAAGTACCCAATCTAAGGAAGAAAATACCCCAAATGACAAACTTCACAAATTAGAAAGATAATCTGCAATGCCTATTTTTTAACTAATTTGATGAACGTAAATTCAACTCACGATTAAAGATACTGCACAGATGGATGTCTTGATTGCCCGTCTCCGCTTTGGTTCAGACTCCTCCAGTTTCTCCATCCACTTCTCAACCTAAAAGGATAAGATACTGCAAACTTCAGTCAAATGGAAGAGTGAAAGAAAATTGGGACGAAAAACTAAGAATTAAAGTTCTTTTGACATTACATTTGGGTGAAAATAGGCATATATCATGCCAATAATCCATATATAGCGGTCAAGCCCAGATCTAAAATGCCATTCATGCAATCGAGGGAGATCTGGCTTGGCTGGATCAGTATAGCCTACAATTGTGAAAATAAGAAAACACATCAGATAACAGTGCTTAAGCAGCATGTATAAAATAAAAACAAAATACAGGAAACCTTTGTGAAAAAGTTCTTTACGATTCATGCTACCACAATAGGATACCAAGATACTTTCTGTTACAACAACAATACATGAACCTAAATTAAGAAACCTTTGAGTGTTGACCTTGGTAAACATTTAGTTCCACATAGTGACAGGTCGCGTGAAGACATCAATCTAATGGCATAAATATCTCAAACCATATCAACTTCCGAATTGTTTACCACAAAGTCCTAGTTTCAAAACCTTCTGATGACAAAACCTGAAAACCAGTATATAGTATTTCCTCGGAGTAGAGGGAAATGTTCATATCAACATAGTTGAACTAACTTTGAGACTAACGCTAACAGTTTCCCAGCACAGACTATTTGAGAACTTATAGTGATTGTAGACAGAAAAAAAATGTATGAGAATACAGAGTAACCAACCTAACATAAAGGCGAAAGGACTCCAAACAAATTCAAATACTCCAGGGATCTCCCAAACCAAGATAACCACAACAAAGCACATAAGAAACTTCACAGCCATTACTGATCTTATCTCGTTGTACTTGTGACCAATGCCAAGGGCCCCATAAACCATCAGGGTGAAAAGCGTGTGCATCGGGCAGATGTAATACAGCATGTAGTCATTGTTGAGAACAATACAACAGAAGATTACAAAAAAATTCAGCCTCCACATCATCTGCATAAATGATAAAATTTTCATTACTAATAATGCAGAGAAAATGGATATGCGAGACTAACTGAAGTTTCCGATATCAAACAGTGATAAAGTACAACATAAACCCAATGTTACCTGAGCAAACCGAGCTAGGCTAAAATCCTTTCTTATGTAATAATAGGAGAAGTTCCCAAAACCAGTCATCCATACGTATGCAGCAATAAAAACCCGAATTGCATTGTATATCTCTGTTGCAGCAAAATAATGATAAATCAAAAAGAGAACCTGTTGCAGAAAAAGGATAGAGTGAGTCAATATAGAAAGAGCACAAATAATCTCTACAGTAAGTGGATCAGTGTTTAAATGAGATTTTGAGATGCTTCCTCTTTTCAGGAGGTGCAGTTTTGAGATACATCAAGTGACGAATGTTACACATCGCAAAAGAAGTTGCATGATTCATTCGCACTACATGTTAACACACCTTTACTTGAGGTAGTAAAACAAACATGCAGCTACACTTGTGCACAAGATTACTAGAAAAAAGGAGATCACAAAAAAAGTATTTCCAAAAGAATCCATATAGGCCTAGAGCTACGTCATAACTAAAATGAAGCATGAACAGGTGAAGGGAATGCAACAGAAAAAACTTGCCTGCATCCATCCTTTCCACTCCTCTGTCTGATGGCGATTAAGATAGAGTATCGCTTTGCCAGAAAATGCTGATTTGTCATTATGTTTCTTGAGAGAAGTCATTGCCGAAACTATGATCAGAAGAACATACAGAAAGATGAAGAGATCACGATTGTAGCTCTGTTCAAAGAAAACATCACACAGAAACCTGTTACTGATTGCTGGTCTCAAGGATATGTGAGTATAACAAAATCTTAAGCGTCTCAGCAATGATGTTGGCGCACAACCTAAAAATACAATTGCAGCAACATGGAAATATTTGAAGATCATGTTCATAGAATTAGTCCACTATCAGAGTTCAATTTTACTCCTCCATACCCACAATCAATACATAATTAAGGGGAAGGGGGTAACAGAAGGTAGCAGTTCATCCAGAATGAACTGAGTACTTGCTCGAAAAGAATTTAAACTGGGCAAAACATGAAATTTTTGAAGCAGTTACAGTCTTGCCACAGGAACAATCATCAGCTTCGAGAATCAGATAATCCAATGCTATGAAAAGGAATAAGGTTTAGACACAAGCAAGCTTATCATATGCTAGTGTATTCTTTCAATTATTTACAGCAAAGTTTGTTATACATGACCTACACTTATAGAATTATGTTATGGAAGTTGCAATTCCAACAGTTCAATCAAGATAACAAAGGTTCAGGAGTTCATAATGCGCCAAAGAAGAATCTGAAATAACACACCATTTTGTCTGAACTGGGTTAACGTATATTTCATATGAATATGCAAGCCCGTGGTTACTTGATGTGCACATCAAAGTGCCCGTATGTGCTTATCCCATGAGATGATTCGATAGTTGTTGTGGTGCAAACAAAACTTACAATTAAGGATAGATATTACACAGCACAACCTTAGCAAATCAAATTTTATACATAGTTTCAGGAATAGAAGATCACACACCTTAGTAGAATCTGCAAAGATATTTGTACGGTCACATATATAGTAATAGAACAGGATTCCCCCAAATTCAGACCTGTATGAGATCATAAAAAGAGAAATATTAGAATTAGAAAGAAACTGTATGCCACCATAATCAAAATATCCAAGTGACTCACATTGCTCTCAGAGTTGCTCGATTTTCTAGCAAAAAGGCATCCTCCATTGTAAGAAACCTACAAAATAGGTGGAAAATGTTAGGGAAACATTGATCACGTTAGAAAGAAGAAATGTTCAGCAAATTGCATGAATGTTAGCAGACTGACCTAAAAATATTTGTTTTTATCGATGAACTTGACAACTTCACAGACGGAGATTTTGAAAGACCTCCTTCCAGTAAGACAGCTCGATCTTCTTCCTTGGTTGTTGAGAGTTCCAGTTCCGCCAGATTATTATCTGAATGACTGCTGGCACAGAAAAGTGAACCATATAAATAAACACACTTCAAAGCTACATTAAATAACAACCCTGGATTAACTTCCATGTTCACAAAATAATTACTGTAGGGTTTAAAAGTTAAGATGCCCAAAGAAACTTTTTGTCCTTACTTAAAAAGTCAATTCTGGACAGGCATAATAAAATTGCTTCAATTCCACAAAGTTCACTCTTAAAAGAACTAATAACAAGGAAAATACTAGTGGTGACCCCCATGTGGAATGAGATGACAAAAGCTAATCCTTTTTAGGGGTTTTACAATTTTGAAGGGAAACATAGTTGAGAACCTCAAATGCATCTTAATTATCTAATAGAAGTACTACCACAATGAAGTCAACCTTACCTTATCTAAAGATCTCTAAAGCATCAAAATAGTGTTGGATAGTGCAATGCAGAATTCAAAACCTTACTCCAAGGATACTTGAGGTCTCTCATCGATTTCTAAATAGTGCAATGCATAATTTTAACCCTTCAAGTTCTAACTCCCCCATCATGCCCCTCTGGCAACCATTTGTTGGCCTAAATTTCTTCCGATCCCATATGAATCTTTAAACAAGCCTTGGTTTCTCCAATATCCACCATGCCAATTTAAAACTCTACCAGGAATTCACGAATATTAAATCAAAAGCCCACCTCAGGACATTGCTTGAAATATACAATGTTCTTGTTAAATTTCAACATTGGGAGGTGGTGCGGGAGAGGAGGCGAGGAGGTTGATTATAACTTAATTTCTAGACAAGAGTTTATAATCAATGTAGGAGTCTCACTTGGGATAGATGTTTTGGACGATAAAGACAAAGAAAGCCAAAATGCTTTTCAAGCAGGACTAAGCAGGCAGTGTATCATTCTTTTTATGGAGAGAATTGTGAACCAGCAGCTGTAGAAATTGAGAGAGAGAATCTATCGAAAGAAGAATGAAGGAAGAAATGACAACTTAGACATGGCGTGTTTGGGCAAGGCTGGATATGGTTGGAAGAGGGGAAAATTGAACTAGTCAAAGGAAGGGCTGGAGTTGGGGAGAAGGTGGTAAAAAGCAGCAGTGGCAGGGAAGGCTGGTGATTGGTCTGCTTTTCTTTGCTTCTATATTTTCTTCCTTTTGAGAAAAGATAAGTTTGTCGCTTCTACAAAAGCTTGTCCGGACACCACCATTATTCAAGGAAAAAAGTATAGCTACCAAAATAGGTGGCATCATACGAGCTAAATGTGCCAGTTTCCGGAGGCAAATTCAGCCAGGAAAAAGTTATAGAAGGACTTTCAGGCGCAAGCAATTAGACTTGGATAATTCAACAGAAAACTGCCAAAAATCAGAGGTTTTAGACCAGGTTGCACTTCTCTAAATGGATACGGAATTTCATGTGCCTTTTGTCCCTATCCGTTGTCTTCCTACTATCTTCTTAAATTTAGCTTTAATTAATTTTTAAGATTCTTTGTCATCTTGATAATCCAATCCATCTTCCCCCGAAAAGCTTGAATCCACCATAGCATTCATATTCCACACACATACTAGTATCAACATTGTTGCTTCTATATTATCCACCAACATTCTGTAGACAGTGTATAACATAACATTTGTCTGCATTGTCTAGATGAGACTAGGTCATATTAAATCCAATTCTGGTTTTTAAACAAAGCCATTAGACATTTTTTGGCAAGAGACTTAGAGAAAACACATAAATGGTACAACTGTCTTTCCCATAGCAGCCCCAGGCACAAGAGTAGGCTAATTGCCTAAACTACTTTTTTTAATCTTTTTATGTTTATCTATAATCATCGTGTTTCCTTCTATTAAGCATGGTGCATAGCAGCCAACTTTTTTATTCAAAATATAATTATATTTTAAAACATTTTTTGTGGCTGTTGACATGTCTCAGTAATCTGTAAGCTGAGGATACATGAGTTTTCATTCTTTCCTTTTTATTTTGGATAGAGAATGGGTAGGTTACTTACACTTTATAGGGGGACAACCACTTCTTGTACTCCAACCACTCAGCATATATCCATGCGACGAGGACAGGGATATAACCAAGCAAAAATGACACCTGAGACATGATAAGGGTAGGCTTCAGCAGATATCTACACAGAATTTCCTCAAGAGAAAAATCAAATAAAGCACTATAATTGATGTGTCCACATTGCAGCAGTACAGGTACATAGAAACCTTAAAATTGCAAGTATATCTTAGTTCAAACAAACTGTGTGAACGACAATTCCAGAATGACCAGATTCTATGACATGCAGATAGCAAATTCTTCGAGCAACCAGAACCCTTACGCCATACAAGGCAAATTAACGCAAAATAAATTTAAGAAAAGAGCTTTCTGAAAATCTATAAATAGAAATGAGATTGACTTATTAGATGTCATCAATTGGAGGTCTGACATTCAGTATCACTATCGCGTCAGCCATAACATAAAACTGTATATATCGTCATAATAGATCAAACTTCAAGCACCTACTCCAATTTTTGCTCTATGAGATGTCAAGATTTCATTTAAGGAGTGGTAAGCACTTGTCCTAGCAGTGGAAAGAAATGTAGCCAACAATTGTGTATTCCTGCATTTAACATGATCGGTTCACACATACCTCAAAACTATCTATTCTCTACTAAAGCATGTCCCGGTGAGATACTCACCCAAATTTCAATAAATAAAAAAAAGATAAACTGGACCTTTCAGATGCCAAAGTGAAATAAATCTACATATAATTCACCTGAAAGTAAAAAGTGCAACCATTTTGAAGATCCAAAAGTTGCTCAAGTTAACTAGGAATCATTTCTAAAGAGTGAATGTTCCAAGACAACTCCGTTCCTAGTAAAGAAAAATCGAGCATTACTCTCTATCGCAATTAACTCGGTTCGACTTTCTTTTACAGATATGAGAAAAAGACAAGACCTATAGTTGGGACCTGAAATCTATTTATTCTTAATGATTGTTGTCTTTTTTGTCACTTTGCGAGTCAACTTATTCTTGTCAGCCACGCCCATTGATCCCCCGCAGAAGAGTGCAGGGTAATCTTTAAACAACTGAACCATCCTTAGGAGTTAGGACAATCAACCTTCCCCATAAAAGCACCAACTAGTGGACAATAGTGGACAGTGGACTAGATCAAAATCTTTGTCCTCCAAAGAAATGACCAGTACAGAGAATGTACAAACACGCGATGAATTCATATGTCGTTGACATCACAGCAGTTGATCATCAATCCTTAGCTGAACTGACCCCAGTATCTTTAATATAAATGTAAATAAAATTCACTAAAATTCTAACAAATAATAGATATGAAAGTTTAATGAGTTCAGTGCTAAGAACTTAAGTACTGGATCTGCCTCTGATAGATTATACTTCTCAATTAAGTAAGTTCTTTGCAACAAACAATATCAAAGTATTTCAGTGATAAACACGAGCAAAAAACATAACAAAATCAAATATGTTAAATTTCACATGACTCAGATCAGCTCATCTCACTGCTCTAACATTAAAATTCAGCATAATTCTTCACATTTTAACTCTTAGAAGGATCCAATTACACTTCAACGGCTCAAAAAAAGCTCACATTTCATAAGTACCAAAACGAAATGATTAACACAAAAAAAAAAAAAAAAAAAACGCACCTGTCCAGGCGTTACAGGTCCAGAAACCGCCGCCATTTTCAAAATCCCACACTATGAACAGAACCAAATCAAATCGAATCGAATCAAATTCAGTTGTTCACAATTACGTATATATTCATATGCAAAAATGCGCGTATCGATATGTATACAGAACACTCTGTGTGTGTGTGTGTGTGTGTATAGATGTATGTATTTACGAGAATGAAGGGAGTGAAAACATAAGAAGGAATATATAAGAAGATTTGAACCCAAAGAAGAGATCTGAAGCAATGAAGAAATGGGAGTTGCAGGGGACACGACGTCGTTTTTTGGATTGCTTAAGGAATTGATAATTAAGGTTTTTTGTCGGAAGAGACGTCTCTGTCCCTCTCTAATTTGGTAGTTGTGGGTTTGGTTCTTCCCCTTTGTTGCTCTGTTCTTTTCATATTCGTTAGCCTTCAATATATATTTTTTAAAAAAAAGAACAATTCAATTTATTTTGTGTGATTTTGTTGGTTAATTATTATAGTTTATTGTTATGCTGCCATATTCAGAGCTTATTATCTAACTTAGAACTGTTTGGGTTTAGACTTTTAACCTAAGCAACATCGGAATAGATACAGTAATCAAATTTTATATTAAATCGTGATTTAAGAATAGTTTAAGAATCCTAAGTTTAATACAAATATTTAGCCTATTTATATTATTATATTATTTATAAGATAATTACGAATAGATCTGTAATTATCTTTTGATGAGCAGTAGTTGGTAAAAGAGGCGGATCCAGAATCTGAACATTATAGGTTTGAATTTGAAATTTTATCATAGCTCGTTCGATTTATTACGTTCAAGATCTATTATTTGTACTTATTTAGTAAAATTTTAACAAACATATAAGATTTGAGTAAAAAATATTAGGTTCTGATGAATTTATAACTTACGTATCGCATCAGCCTCTAACTTACAAATATAATAAAAATAATAACTAACCTACTAAAATAAGTTGAATTGCACTAATAATATTAAAAATAATATTATAGGGATATGTATAACTTAAATCCTTGAAATGAACATGGGAAATTTTTTCTATAGAAAGTGAAATTTGTAATAGGAAAACAACATGAGATATGGCCAAGTGCATTGTGTTTGTCTATTTCCTGTGAGAAAACAAATTAGAGAGAAAATTTACAATATTCAACCTAATTAATACGAAGCAAAGACCCCCCCCCCCCTTTCGAAGCAGCTTTCTTTGTACTTTCCTTCGTAGGGGAGGTAGGAAAAAGAAAGAGATTAGATACCGTCTTAAATAGAAGCCAAATTCAGTTGAGAAGAGACAAGCACGATGACATGCATCGAAGGGATCACGGTCGAAAAGCGACCTAGGTAAAGTCAGATTTCAAAGGTAGAATGTATTGGTGGCCCAGCCGCTGGTTCAATCGATAGATAGGAAGGCCAATTTGCACACCATCCTTCCCCAAAGATTCGGTTAGTATGCATAGACTTCTACTTCCCTCAAAAAAAAAGGGAAAGAAAAGGAAAACTCCTTTTAATGTTTTAGTTAGTATTAATAAATGAGAATCTCAATTGAGAGTATTATGCAAAGGACTTAACCTAATTAAAAAGAATACTAGAAATATAGTTGACTGAATTCTATGTAATGAACATTTGTTGTGGTGATATGATTTGTATAATTACTTCATTTCCCATTATTTTAATTTTATTTTTTTAGCAAACTTTAAAGTCTAATTATCATTTTATTAATAGGGAAGGTACTTAAATTTTTATCTAATTATTCGCGTATAAAAACATTAATGTTATACTATTAAAGAATAATACAGAGAATTAGAAATTATAAAAAAGCGGAATTCTCAAGATAATTAAAAGACAATTTTGTTCCCTCAATTTTGTTATGTTATTAAGATTTAATATAACAAGAAAATCAATAGGAATAGAACATTTAATTATTATACAATGTATGAATCCCTCTAATTACCATATTTAGTTCCAAATTGATTTGCTTTTATGAGTAAAAATGAAGCAAAGAAAGTGATCATCAGCTTGTTGGCAAATCCAACAACTTAGCAATGACTAATTAAGAAAATAATTAGTGGTGATAAGCAAAAATCATAGTCTTAATCATTATCATAACTATGATAAAGATATTTTTCTTATTACATCTTTTGCATTTGAATTTTATATATGTTTAATGTACTTTCTATTACTCATTATATATTTGTTGAACAATTTCAATTTTACAAAGATAATAAAAACGGTATACCGGATTTTTGTTACTCCATGATAAATGGACCTTGCGTCTAGCTTTTGGGGTTGAGTTAGGCCAAGGTCCATTTATCATGGTATCAGAGCCAGGCCCATCCCAATTATTGTTACCGATGTTGGGCCCCTATTTATGTTGTCCACGCTCCAGAGTGCAGGCCTGGGCGTGAAGGAGTGTGTTGAGTTGTCCCACATTGGTGGGATTTGCAGTCTTTGGTCTCCTTATATGGTCTTGGACAATCCTTATCTTATAAGCTAGCGTTTGGGGTCGAGTTAGGCCTGAGGTCCATTTAACACTCCATTTATCTTTAAATTGAAATTATAAAATGGGTTTTCCTTCTCTATGAGTAAGCATTGTGGTTTTATTTACTCTATAGTGCCACTTTGATAAATATTTTAGGCTTTAACCTCATCATATTATAATACTGAATGGGAGTTTTACGCGATATACCGTCCTTAAAAATAATAATCGATAAATATATTTGTTGTTTTTATATATTTGGTTAGCAATTGTAAATTTTTCATTGATTGACCAAATATGTTAAAAGCCCCTCCCATACCAGTACTTAAACTGACAAATTGGAATAAATAATCAAGCCCTCTAACCCCTCTACACTCAGAATCAGGAACGGAAAAAGGAGAATGAGTAGGACCATATTCGTCGCCATGATATTTACCTATCTATACTACATTATAAACTTATTTACCCTTCCTAGAGAGGTTATCACTTAATTACATTAGTATATACATTTACCATTTATATACAAAATAATGTGTTAAATTTCAATCTTACTCATTTTCTCTCCCTCTTGTTCCTTCCCCAAATTCAAATAGGATAGTTATTTGCTGCAACATAAAAGTTTCACCAAACAGCTTCCGGTAAAATTCCAACCAAGTGATAACATCAATTGGGTTAGCTAAGCTTAGAATTTACAAGAAGAATCTTTAGCTAAAAGTTTATAAGAACAATTACAACAAGTCGACCTATCCATAATGAAAGCACCTGTAGATAGAAGCCGTTTGTCGACTGGTGGACTCATCCTCGATTCCGTTTAGGCTCTCCATTTAAGTTGGTTATCCGCCGCCTTTCTTTCCCATGCCCGAGATGGCCTTATGGTCAACTTCTATTCTGCTTATTGGAAGGTTCGTCCGGATCTCTTCCCGGGTCAATGCACTCAATATCCGAGAGAGGGTAGGCTTTTGGCGGCCGCAGAGACGGCGGATAAGGCAGCGGATGATACGTACTTGGAAATAAGTAGATCATAGATAAGTTTTTTCATGCCTCGACTCTCCCTCGGTTCGTTCGGAAATCATGATAGTCTTTTCATGGAGATTATTGGGAACGAAAATGTGCCTGGGGTTAAGAACAACGACAAAACTGCATGAAACATATCTGGCTCACATGGATTTGAGGATATTACTCAATCGTAATTATGTCACAATTTCATTTAATTATTGCTACTATCAGCACTAGTTTCCTCTGCATTTATATCAGCTACGGTCTTCTTTTTGGACAATCGAAAACCTTGTGCATAATTCTTCCTTTGCATAATCTAGATTATATTAAAAACACGAAAGTCCTTGGTAAAAATGTTGTTCGCCTTTTTTATCCTTTTAAAATAGAGTTCACACTTGACAAAATAGTCATTTTACTATTTTATTAATATTTAAAAATACTCATTTAAATAATTCCTTACTATTTTGAAATAATCATTTAATTAATTCCCTTCTATATAGGAATTGCCATTTCATTACTCCTTTAATATTTATAATATTGATCTTCAATTCTTTTTTGTCCCACTCCATTTATATTTAGGAGTATTATTAAATTTTTCCTTTTAAATTTAGGAGGGTCTTTTTTTAGTTAATAAAATTTTGTCTAATTCGCACACAATAGGAAGGTTTCGGTTTTTTTAGTTAATAAAATTTTCACTAATTCACATACACTATGAAACTTTCTATACTTTCAACTATAGTCAAATTTAGAAGTATTAAAATTTTCACACTTGGAATGTTATTTTAATAAACAAAAATTTAACTAATTCACATACACATACTAGGTAACTTTTGGTATAAATATTTGACACTAATTTTTTTATAAAATATATTAGGTGAAAACGAGCTCTTTTGTGAACTTCTTTTTTATTAGAGTTTTTCGAATAAATTTTTAAAAAATTATATACATAGGTTCTTCTATAAAAGAAGTTATAATTACACCTTTTCATCATTATCAAAAAATTATATACTAATTTTTTGATGCTCGTTGTGAATTTTGATTGCATAGTCGCCTTTTTGCATTAGAGTGTATGCTTCAATCTTTTGTCAAGTTATTTCTTCTACTATTTTTTTGTGCTCTCATTGGACCTTTTTCTCCATTTTTAATAGCTTTTAATAGACTTATATTGGACAAAATTGTATTAAATTATTTTTCTTAAAATTGTAAGATTTTGTAATTAACTAAAATTTTAGTTATAACTTTTTTATTATTTGAACTAAGTAAGAAGTAATAATATTTAATACTTTAAAATCAATTAAAATTTTTCTTTATATAAATTCTTTCTTTGTTTGAACTATATAAAATACCTATAATTTATTTTTAAAATCTTCATCATTCAAATTTAATATGATATGGAATGCGAATTCTCCACGCACTCTAATTTTGTAAGGGAATGTGAATAAAATCCTTCGCTTATTTCGGATAGCTATGTGACCAATGATTTTGCTACTTCGAGTTCATGCATGATTCATTACTATTACCGAAGAAATATCAAAGAGAGGATAAATTGTAGTTTTTCGTTGGGATATTAAATCTTTACGGAATCAAAGTTCTTTAAAAAGAGTTTTACTTTAAAAACTTTAAATCTTCAAAAGTTATGTGTTTTTGCTATAACTTAAAGAAATATGGCAACTTGTGAAACTTAAGAAATTGAATTATAAAATTGGAAGCAATTTTAAGTTACATACTAATTGAGATGATTTAGTACTTTTATGGAATAAAGTTTCTTCCTTTATTGAATAACTAAATAAGACTAATATTAATCATTTCAGAACCTAATTTTATTTTATTTAAAAAAAAAAATATTTTTTAACTTAAACACAGGTATTAATATTGAGATAAGGCACGTGCACCACATGCGTATCGTAAGACTAGTAAAATTAAAATTGAAACCTTATCAAATAATAACGCCTCTAAAGTAAGAAATCATCTTATACATGAAACTTAAAACCTTGAGTACGTTGAGCTACAAGTCTAATTACTACAAAATTCCTAAACTTTTAAACTACTAGTGTTAGAAATTCGACTGTACATGACAATTTGTTTGGATTTTGCAAAATTATTTTTTTATTTGGGTTAGGTATTGTTACAAATGATTGGGAATATCCTTTGAAGTTTATATCTCAATTATAAGAAAATTTAGTAAAGATTCGAGCTGGTTTTGGTTGGAATTTCAGATTAAAACTAGAAAAAGAAGACTATATATATATATATATATATATATATATATATATATATATATATGTTTTGTATGTCGAGTGTAGAAAGACCATACAAAATATCTACAACTTACATAATTGTATGTAAGTTGTATATAAATTGTATATAACTTGTAATTTTTGAGCGGATCTTTTACAAAAAAAAAAACTGTATTTATGTTGTAGATAAATTGTAGATTTGACCTAATTGGTATATATTTTGTAAAATATTTTAGTTACTTTCTGTAAATATAAAAATTTAAATAAAATCGGGTAAATAAGTTTAAGACCTTGTATATATAAGAAAAAGTCCCTTGATCTCCACTTGGACTTGATGCACCTTTTACCAATCCAAAGAGGCTGGGCCGGTCTGATCTGAAGCCCAAAATGATTAAAAGCTCTCTCTTCTCACAAACTTTGTTAAGTTCACCTACCTTTTTATTTTTAATTTTTAATTTTTTTGGTTGTTACACAAATAGTCGGAAAAATTTATTATTTATTTTTTCTAGTCGTTATATATAGATTATGCATTTATTATACATAAGTATATATTTACACATGAATTATACATATATTATATATTTGTCGGCTATTATTTTTGACGCTATCAGATTAAGTTGACTTAATAATATGAAATTCTTTATAAAAAATTTGATATAATAAAACACTATTAGTGTAAAAAATTAACATTGTTAGTGTGTACAACTTAAAAATATATTATGAATATTCACATATTGACTCAAAAAATCAATATCCCCGATCACCAGGATCATTCTACTTATCACCAAAGATTGTGATGGATGAATAAATTTTTTCAACCCTTAACAAGAGATCTCATATTCGAGCAAAATCTGATATGAAGCGATGTTTTCTTTAATTTATATTGGCACAAATTCAAATTAATCGAGTAATAATTTTTAATAGGGATGCATAAAAAAAAAATCACCTATGCCACGTGTAATGTTGTGTATTAGTCAACCTTTTACACTTTTAAAATTACAAGTGATGCTTACTTTAAATTTAAACAATTCGAGGTAAAAAAGTTGATAAACACAGAACACAACATCTGTCTATCGTCTCTTTCTCAATCTTAGAATATTTTAAAAGCTAATTTTAGATCCAAATGTGAAGAGTCTTTAGCATGATCTGACTCTGGACTAAGAATAATGTTTTAAACTATTTTTGATCAGGTATAACCACTATGGCATTCTTTCTTTATACTATATTCTATCAATATTACATTAAAAAAATAATAATGCGCATGAATTATTCTGCGTTCATGCAGAGTTTGGAGAAGGTCGTAGTCCAAGGTAATATAATGTAAGTAACCTATCCTAAGGTAAGTATCAGCATTTGATTTTATGATTCGAACCCGTGACTTAAATGTCACATGGAGATAATTTTACTGTTCCCCTTCTCTACCAAGTTATATAAACCTATAAATAATATTGCATTCATATACCTAGACACCACATCCTCCTTGATGACGGTTGTTTGCAATAAATTTGTGCGGACAAATAAAACTGTAATTACAAAATAAGAGAAAAATATTTTTAATAATCAATGGTGAGTACAATTATGTTTCTCCCTTGATTCTTCTCTCCTGATTATCTCCGTGATTCGAGGGTTGAAGCAACGTATTTCTTGAATGTAGGATAATGCAGACTCCTAGGATGTATTTGATCTCCAGCTTCTTGAACTATTTAATTGTCAAGAAGTATCCGGCCATATTTGATCTCTTTATGAATATCCCAAGAGTTTATGGAATTTTTGAGACGTCTCTTCAAGGGAATATGTATCCCTTTATATAGGCGTGAGTTAGGGTTTATGGTAGACTAACCTCCAAGCAACCATCATAGACTCCTAGGATTTTAGTGTCTACAATGGCGATACAGGCGAATCCATCATTTAAATTTAATGGACTTAACTTTTTAGCATTGAACCCATTATATTTTTAGAATTATGACTTCAATCTACTATTTATTATAATTTTAATTAATTTTTACATATTAATTTGTGATCCCCGTAAAAAATTATGGGCTCAATTAAACCCGTCCTTAGAAAGCTACTTCGCCTTAAATGGCGAGAGAGCTTCACAGAGAGTTTTTTTCTTTTTTTCTTGGTTTTAGAAGGTTTTTCCCCAAAAGAATTCGAAATACAAATACCTTTTTTTTTAATTTTATTTTTTATAGCAAATGTCCATCATACGGATGGGAGGTTAAGCCCGATCTTAACCAGTTGATAGTCAAACAAAATTACATATAAATGTCATTTATAAAACCGGACATGTAATCGTATTTCTTTGCGATTTATAAATCTCAATTGATCAAATGCGACCTCTAAATCGCAATCACCAAATACGACTTGTAAATAATACTAAATACGATTTGTAAATTATATTCATACATTTGACATCACATTAATATTACATGCGACTTATAAATCGAACCCCATATGCGACCTTTAGGTCCATTTTAAGTGTATTTTTTAAAACACGATTACTATGCATTACGCTTTTTGTAAAATAATTATTCCTAAATGATGTACTAAATGAACAATTATCATTCCGAAAACGTACTAGTTACCATATATATGCATAAAAGAAATAAATCCATCTACTCCGATCCACACGTAATGTCGTGTGTTAGTCGACATATTTCACTCTTAATATTAAATATGATGCTTATTTCAAATTTAAACAATTCAAGTAAAAAAACTATATATAAACACAGTTTAAACAATTCAAGTAAAAAACTAGATATAAACACAGGACACGACATCTGTCCATAGCCCCCTTTTCACACAACAATTTTTTAAAAGCTAATATCAGATCCAAATGTGAAGGGTTTTTGGATGATTTGACTATGAACTCAAAATAATCTCTTTTAAATTCTTTTTGACCAAATCTAACCACATAACGCCGTATATCAACAGATTATGATTTCGAGGGTTATCCATTACGAAAAGACCTTTTTCTGAGTGGATATGTGGAAGTACGTTATGATGACCCTGAAAAACGTGTGATTTCTGAACCCATTAAGATGACCCAAGAATTTCGCTATTTCGATTTTGCTAGTTCTTGGGAACAGCACGGCAATGGATAATTCAGAATTAGAATAGGTCTAGTCCAGGGGACAAATCAATAGGAAATGCTATTTGCTTCGTAAGAATAAGAATTAACTTCTATGAAATATCCCTTCCTTTTCCAAATATTTTTACGAATACGCTTTTTTGATGTCGAAGTGCGTTTTTTTGAAACTGCCATTTAGAAATTAAAAATTTACTCATTGTTATAACTAGATGTGAAAGACATCTATTGTTCAAAACGATTCTACAAATATTACAAAGAGATAAGAATAACTGTTCGGTGGACGAGTCATTCGGTATCATGCAATTACTAGTGGCTGATTTCACGGCTCGAATTATTAACCTGTAGGTCATGCGAAGACAACTTTAACCGCTCTCTTTCTCTACCAATTTATGAATATGTTTATTAAACTATATTTTATTTAAATACATGCATACCACACATTTTTTGATATTCAAGAAAATACTCCAGTTTGACATTATTTCAATAATCACTTTCCACAAAAAAGATAAGAAAGAGTAATCTTTCCAGAATTACCAGTGTCCCATCTCTCAAATTGTTTGCTGATCAACAATACATCTTTCTCAGTGATCTTTCCCAATTCCTTCAGTTTGTATATTACATAATCTGATTTACTGCAAAACACTTAAGTGTCAAAATTAGGCATAGCAAAATTCAGCTTAAAAGCCTATAAATAATAATTAATCAATCTTTGCAAGATTTTCTTTCAGAAACAGCCTCTCTATCTGTACAAGATAGGGTAATATCTGTATACATAGTATCTTTCCAAACTCTACTTATAAAAATATACTGGGTATATTGTTATATTCTAGCAGAACCGATATGAGTGCGATAATATTTTTTGATAAATGGACCTTGGGCCTAAATCACCCCAAAAGCTAGCTTATGAGGTGAGGATTGCTCAACACCATATAAGAAGACCAAGACACTCATTACCCACCGATGTGGGACACAATTCAACACTCGCCCTCATGCTCAAGCTTGCAAATTGGAGCATGGACAATATAAATGGGGACCCAACATTGATAACAATAAAAGTGGAATGGGCTTGACTTTGATACCATGATAAATAATTGCTTAAGACTATATAAGGAGACCAAGATGCCCATCACCCACCGATGTGGGACACAATTTAACACTCTCCCTCACGCCCAGGTTTGCAAATTGGAGCATGGACAATATAAATGGAGACTCAACATAGATAACAATAATTGGAATGGGCCTGACTCTTATACCATGATAAATAGACTTTGAGCCTAACTCAACCCCAAAAGCTAGCTTATGAAGAGAGAATTGCTGAAGACCATATAAGAAGAAGACCATATAAGAAAATCAAGACACCCATTACCCACCGACGTAGGACACAATTCAACATTTTTAAGCAGTCCAAACAACATAGGTTAAAAAATAATCACTTAGAAAGGAAAAGGAAAGTTTTTTACCTGACAAAACCTTTGTTATCAATGTCTGCAGCAAGAAACTGTTGAACAGTCAAATCCTGGTCTAGCACCCATTCTTCCAATTCCCTTTGCTTTTCATCAACTTTAACTTGAGCCAATAAAAGAAAAGCTCTAGCAAAAGCTAATGTAGAAACAAGCAACCAAATTGATGCAAATATTCTTCCACCCATTGATTTAAATACCTTTTCACCATATCCAACAGTTGTAACTCCAATAACTGAAAAATAAAATGAATCAAACCATCCAATCCTCTCTACAAAATGCATAAAAACAACTCCAATTCCAATACATAGAACCAAAACAATCATTGCTAGTACCACTTTGATTCTTGATCTTATTCTTTCCTTGTTCAAATAATTCTTTTGAAAATCAAGAATATATGTAACAAGTTCAGTAAGTAATATATTAATAAATCCAAAACCAACTAACACAAATAATATAGCAAATAATTTGGTAAGTGTACTATTTGGTTTTATATCACTATAACCAATTGTACATAAAGTTATTATGCAAAAATATAGTGCATCAATAATTGGATGAGTTTTTGTAGTGGACTTAAATTGATCATTGAAGAAAGAACATAGAGTTACACCAATAGTTAAATAAAGAATTAGAAGTAACACAACTTGTTTTATAATATAATTTTTTTTCACCAAATGGATTGGATTTGGAATTGGTGATGGATAATTTTCAATATAATTAATTGTGGAAATAGATGGGTTAGACTTGGATTTGTAAAGGTTTTTCTTTGGAAATAATGGATAATTTGAATCAATTAAAATTGAACTTTCAAGATTGGATTGTTGTTGGTTTGAAGATGAAGAGGAAGAAGAAAGGAGAGGGTGTTTTTCCATTTGGTTACTCTTTTTGGGTCTGCTTGAATACCAAAAATAAGGTGATCTTGGCTTAATATAAAAAGATACGACTTAGGGTGTGTGTTTGCTACGTAGAAAATTTTTCATATTTAGTTTGCTTAAATGATTTGAATTTTTTTTTTTTTTATGAATATTTTTTTTTACTTTCAGGAAAATAACTTCCTAAAAAGAGGTGAAAAATTATTTTTCGAAACCTTCAATTGATGTTTTCAACCCTACACGTCTATCCGACTCCCCCACTCTCCCGGGGTTCCTTTTGTCTCACCATTGGTTCTTTACTTACCAGTTATTCGTCGATTGCCTTCTCTCCCATTACCTTAAAGTTCAATCAGAAGCCTAGAAAAAAGACTGTACCTACCAATCCATGCGGTGTCAGTTACCCGATCGAACATCAGGCAGTCTACCCCCAACACTCCAATCCCAACCTCTCATAGTATTCGTGTAGATTATATTATATAAATATTCTTGGGATAATATCATTTACTTATATATCAAACATCGAAAAATAAGTAATTTTCTAAGAAAACATAATCTAATAAATCATTTTTTATCGAGAATAATTTTTTTCTCGTACCAAACACACTCTTAAACTTCACTCTTTTTGCAACTTGAACACCTGAATTATGCTGAGCCACTGTTACTATAAATTAAAATTACAATTCACATTTTTAAGAATTAAGTAATTTAATTTTTTCTTTTTAAATTCATGTTTTTCTGGGACTACTTTTTCGTCAACCAGAACTCTATACTTTAGGTTTGGGCGTAGCAGAATTAAACACGTATAATTTTCTATTAAATTAAACAGTTTTATGGTCAAAATTCACGCATTCTTTAAGTCTATATTTTTTAAGCAGATCTGCAATAAGCTTGACAAGAAATTCATTTTTATTGGCGTAGCTAAATACTAAAGTTTAAACAAGCAGCATTTTATTTTTAATTAAATTCTTCTAACTCATTTTTGTCGAATCCATTTTTTTTCCAGCCAATGAAAGGAATTAGGTTCATTGAAGCTTTCAAACTTTGTTAGGTAAACAAACGTCAACCTTAATCTAATTCGTGCTGAGTCGTGCAAACTTGTTAACTTGACATTGCACTGCTCGAATATATTTAATCTTTGCCTCTAAGTGTGACCTATAAGTCACGAGTTCAAGCCGTAGAATCAGCTATTGATACATGTGTCAAGGTATATTACTTATATTATACTTCTTTGGATGCGGTCCTTCCCTGGACCTTGCGTGAATGCAGGATGCTTTGTGCAGCGGGCTGCCCTTTTTGCATTCTAATACAGGGATCTCGCGCATAGAGGAAGCTTAGTGCATGTAACGACCTGGCCGGTCATTTTGCGTATTTTAGCCCCGATCTCTAATTTATGCATCCTCTATGTTATATTGAGGCTATGCAATTTGCCGCGGTGTTTGGGTTTGGTTCCGGGTGAATTTCGGAGTGAAATGCGATACATAGTCCCTAAGTTGGAGGATTAAATTGTAAGAGATGACCGTAGTTTGACTTGTGTGAAGATGACTCCGAAATGGAGTTTTGATGGTTCTAATAGTTCCACATGGTGATTTCGGTCTTAGGTGTGTGTTTGGATATTGATTTGGAGGTCCGTAGGTTGTTTCGGCATGAATTGGCGAAAGTTGGAAAATAGAATATTTTGGAAAGTTTAACCGAGAGTTGACTTTATTGATACCGGGGTTGGAATCCGATTCCAGAAGTTGGAATAGGTCTGTAATGTTATTTATGACTTTTGTGCGAAATTTGAAGTCAATCGGAGTTGGTTTAGTTTGAATCGGTATTGGTTTCAGAATTTGGAAGTTCATCGTTCATAGACTTGCATTTGGGTTGCGATTCGTAGAATTGATGTTGTTTGATGTGATTTTTGGCATCGAGCAGATCCATTATGTATTTTAGAACTTGTTGATATATTGGATGGGATCGCGGGGGCCCTGGGTGGGAAACAAATTGAATTCGAATCAAAATTGGATTTGTGTGAATTGCTGAAGTTACCAGCCTTCTGGTGTCATCGCACCTGCGGAGTGATTGGCCACAGGTGCGGACTCGCAAAAGTGAGCTGGGGATCGCAGATGCGGGAGCTGGCCATGCCCAGCTGGGGTTATAGAAGCGGGAAAAGTTCCGCATAAGCGACTTCGCTTATGCGATGGGGAGGAGTGCAAGAGCGGCAATGGTCGAAAGGTGCGACATCCCTTCTGCAGGCACGCGTGCGCAGGTGGGGGAGATTTTCTGCAGAAGTGGAGGGGCCTGGGTTGAGTGACTTGCACATGTGTGATTCTTTTTCCGCGGGAGCGGTCCCGCAGAAGCGGATCTCCTGGTCGCAGAAGCGGATTTTCTGGGCAGAAATAGGAATTTTGAGGTTTTGATTCATAATCCATTTTTGAACTTAGAGAGCTCGGTGGGAGGTGATTTTTTGAGGGTTTTTCAGAGAGATCATTGGGATAAGGAATCCTAACTTGTCATTGGTTAATACACATGAATCTATTATTAATTTCATCATTAAATTAGTGTTTTGGAGTTGGAAATTGAGAAAAATGGTTGAAACTTCTTAGGCTAAAAATGAGGATTTGAAAGGCGATTTGAGGTCGGATTTGAGTAATTCTTGTATGGTTGGACTCGATATCGAATGTGTGTTCGAATTTTGTAATTTAACATGGTTTGAGGTAAGTAACTTGCCTAACCTTGTGTGAGGAAATTACCCCTTAGGATCGGTGTTGTTTGTGATAATTGTGATGTGTAAAAGCCATGTATCCAAGGTGACGAGTGTGTACACAGGCTAAACGTGGAAATTACCGATTTTTAGCTATGCAGATTCCTTTCATGCCTTAATTGAGTTACCTTAATATGTTATAGCCATCATTGTTAGTCTAATTTCACATATCTACTTGTCTTATCTCTTACGTGCTAATTGCTCTACATGTTTAGTTGAAGTTCTTGTTTCCTTTATTCCGTATTGATTATTTAACCGCTTGAATTCCTTACTTAAAATTGCTATTCTTGGAATATCTTGTTGTTGAAATTGGTATTGAGTTGCAACTGCCGTGATTCCTATTGAGGCAAAGTGTTAAGTTGTAAAATATCATTCTACTGAGTTATTCTTCTGGTTGTTATTGTTGAGACTTTGTGTATATTGTGGTTGAGTTGTGGGTTCCTTATTGTGAAATTCTGTTATTGTTTGGTTTCTCTCGAAAGTTGTGATATTGGGCACTTTAGGTGCGATTTGTGATAGGTTGTGATACTGATATGCAATATGATGGTATAAGACTTGGGTGTTGAAACGTATGAGGTGAGATAAGGTAGGTTTGATACGGGTGGCTAGTAGGGGAACTACTAGAAGCCATGTGGTGTGATAAGATGGGCTAAAACGCGGGATGCTATTTCGAAAAAAATAATTTTCAAAACTAAATGTAAAAGCTCCCACGGTGATATAAGGGAAGATTGTGAGTTATTTTGTGATTTGGGGCTACGAGGCGGTGCCTCGGTAGTGACCCTTGTTGTTCCTTCTCTATTTGTTGTACTTGTCTTTGGTTGTTTGTTTCCTTAACATGTCAAATCCTTGTTTCCTTCAGTGATGTAGTATTTGCATTGATTCTGTGTAGTTAACTCTTGGTATACTCTTTATTTGTTTCATTTCCTCTGTCATTATTATTATATTGTTAAATTTTTCGTCCTCTTTCTTGTTATTTCCAGTAGGGCCTTGACCTGACCTCGTCACTACATTACTGAGGTTAGGCTTGACACTTATTGGTACCGTCGTGGTGTACTCATGCTACGCTTCTGCACATCTTTTTGTGCAGATTCAGGTACATCCTACCAGTCTAGGCATCAGTAATTTGAGTCCGAGCGTGGAGACTTCAAGGTATATCTGCTAGCATCCGCAGGCCTCGGAGTCCCCCTTCTATCCTGATTTTCTTATTTCATTACCCTATTATAGACAATGATGTATAGGATTGCTCAGTACTATTACTTAGAGCTTGTGACTTTTTTTTCATCAGGTTTTGGGAGTTGTGCATGTTGAATTGCAAACTCTATTTTATGTAGTTGTTGAAGTTTTGAGACTTTTAATTATTATTTCAATTATTCTGCATGTTGTTAGTCTTACCTAGTCTTAGAGACTAGGTGTCATCACGACATCCGACGGAGGAAAATTTGGGGTCATGACAAGTTGGTATCGGAACTCTAGGTTCGTAGGTATTATGAGTCACAAGCAGGTTTAGTAGAGTCTCGTGGATCGGTAAGGAGACGTTTGTACTTATCTTCGGGAGGCTATGGAATTGTTAGGAAAAGCTTCACTTCTTTGATTCTTTATCGTGCGAAATTGTTGACTTCAGGATTCTATATTTCTGTTTTTCTATTCTCTCACAAATGGTGAGGACACGTACAATTGGATCGGATGACTAGACACTTGCGCCCCCTGCTAGAGCCTCGAGAGGCCGGGGCCGGGGCCGGGGCCGGGGGTAGAGGCCGAGGACGTCCACGTGGTGCAGCCAGAGTACCTGCACCAGCTGCTATAGAGGAGTGACCAATAGCTCTAGTTAGAGAGCAGGCACCCGAGACGCCTGTTTCTGCCCCAGCACTTCAGGAGACCCTCGCCCAGTTTTTGAGCATGTTTTGCACTTTGGCTCAGGCAGGGTTGATCCCACTTGCTCCTGCCACATCTCAGGCTGGGGAGGAGCACTGACTCCCGCCGCCTATACCCCAGAGCAGCGAGTCTAGGTTGACCAGGTCCCAGATGTCATACCCCTGCAGCCGGTCGCCCCAGTTCAACCCGAGGTTAGGGTAACAACTTTTGAGGAGAGCAACTCAAGCTCGAGAGGTACAAAAAGTACCACCCTCCTACCTTCAGCGGTTTGGCATCAGAGGATGCCCATGATTTTCTTGAGGAGTGCCATTGTATCTTCTGTACTATGGGTATTATGGAGTCTAGTGGGGGTTGATTTCACTATGTTCCAGCTTAAGGGAGTGGCTTATCAGTGGTGGCGAGCGTATGAGTTGGGTAGTCCGGCCGAGGCAGCTTCACTCACTTGGGCTCAGTTCTCAGATATGTTCATGAGGGAGTTTGTTCCCCAGAGTTTCAGGGATAAATGGCGCACAGAGTTTGAGTAGTTGCACTAGGCTACTATGACCGTATCGGAGTATGCAGTCTTGTTCAGTGATTTGTCCAGGCATGCACCAGCCTTGGTTGCTACTGTTAGAGAGCGAGTCCATCGATTTATCGAGGGGCTCAACCCTGGTATCATATTCAGCATGGTCCGAGTGTTAGAGATGGATATCACATACCAGCAGGTAGTGGATATTGCTAGGGGATTGAAGGGTATGTGGGCCCGAGAGAGAGAGGACAGGGAGGCCAAGAAGCCTCGAGATTCTGGCACATACAGTGGTGCGCGTGCCCCAATTGCATCCCGTTATGGTAGGGGCTACGTGAGCCGCCCTGTTCATTTAGCACTTTCAGCTTCCAGCGGTACTCCAGCCACTCTAGGCCTCAGGTTCCCCATTATGCACCACCAATGTCTAGTACACCTCCTACACGGGTGCTTTCAGCGGTCAGTCCAGTCAATTAGGCCCGAGCCAGTCACAACAGCCACGTCCTTCGAGAGCTTGTTTTGAGTGTGGTGACACTAGTCACATGGTGAGGTTTTGCCCTAGACTCAGGAGGAGTGCACCTCTACAGACTACTTAGGTTCCCCGTTTTCCACTAGGTCCTCATGGTTACCGCACCAGTTGCCACTCCACCTGCACAACCAGCTAGTGGTGGAGGTTTGGACAGGTAGAGGTCACCCTAGAGGGAAACGCCAGGCTAGATATTATGCTCTTCTTGCTAGGAAGGAGGCAGTTGCATCCGACTTTGTTATCACAGGTATTGTTCCGGTTTGTCATAGAGATGCATCAGTCTTGTTTGATCCAGGCTCCACTTATTCCTATGTATCATCTTACTTTGCTCTATATTTGGGTGTATCCCGTGATTCTTTAAGTTTTCCTGTCTGTGTGTCCACACTTGTGAGAAATTCTATTGTTGTTGACCATGTGTGTCGGTCGTGTTTACTTGTTCTTGGTGGTTTCGAGACCAGAGTTGATCTATTGTTGCTCAATATAGTAGATTTTGATATTATCTTGGGTATGGACTAATTGTCGCCCTATCATGCTATTCCCGATTATATCACCATGACTGTAACACTAGCTATGCCCGGTTTACCACAGATAGAGTGGAGGGGTACATTGGACTACGTTCCTAGCATGATTATCTCATTTCTAAAGGCTCAACGGATGGTTGAGAAGGGGTGTAATGCTTATCTAGCCTTCGTGAGAGACGTCAGTATTGATACTCCTACCGTTGAGTCAATTTCGGTATTGAGGGATTATCCAGATGTATTCCGAAGGATCTTCCTAGCATGCCGCCAAATAGAGATATCGATTTTGGCATTGATCTGTTACCGGGCACTCAGCCCATCTCTATTCCACCATATCGTATGGCCCTAGCAGAGTTAAAGGAGTTAAAGGAGCAGTTGCAAGAGTGGCTATAAGGGCTTCATTCGGCCCACTGTCACCTTGGGGGTGCTCCAGTCTTGTTTGTAAAGAAGAATGATGGTTCTATGCCTATATGCATTGATCATCGACAGTTGAACAAGGTTATAGTGAAGAACATGTATTCATTGCCACGCATCGATGACCTATTTGATTAGCTACAGGGTGCCAGAGTATTCTCCAAGATTGAGTTGCGTTCAGGCTATCATCAGTTGAAAATTCGGGAGCCAGATACCCCAAAGACGACATTTAGGACTCGGTATGGTCATTACGAGTTCCTTGTGATGTCATTTGGGCTTACTAGCACAACAACATTTATGCACCTGATGAACAATGTATTTCATCCCTATCTTGACTCATTCGTCGTTGTGTTTATTGACGATATCTTGGTGTACTCCCGGAGCCGGAAGGATCATGAGCAGAAACTTAAGGACCGTATTTCAAACCTTAAGAGAAAAGAAGTTATATGCAAAATTTTTGAAGTGTGGATTCTAGCTTGATTCGGTGGAAGCTTGGGTCATGTAGTGTCGAGCGAAGGAATCAAGGTGGATCCGAAGAAGATTGAAGCAATGCAAAGTTGGCCCAGACTGTCTTCAGCCACTGAGATCCGGAGGTTTCCTTGTTTGACAGGGTATTATCGCCGATTTATTGAGGGTTTATCATCTATTGCTGCACCTACGACCAGATTGACCTAGAAGGGTGCTCTGTTCAGGTGGATCGAGAATTTGAGAAGAGCTTCCAAAAGCTCAAGACTTTCTTGACTACAGCCCCAGTGTTAGTGTTGCCTACAAGTTCGGGGTCTTATACTGTGTACTGTGACGCGTCGCGTATTGGTCTCGGCACGGTGTTGATGTAGGACGGTAGGGTGATTGCCTACACGTCTAGACAACTGAAGGTGCATGAGAAAAACTATCCTGTCCACGACCTTGAGTTAGCAGCTATTGTTCACGCCTTGAAAATTTGGCGGCATTATTTGTATGGTGTTCCTTGTGAGGTCTATACCAATCACCGGAGTCTTCAACATTTTTTCAAACAGAAGGATCTTAACTTACGGCAGTAAAGGTGGTTAGATTTGCTTAAGGAATATGATATCACCATTTTATATCATCCCGAGAAGGCCAATGTGGTGGCCGATGCCTTGAGTCGTAAGGCGGAGAGCTTGGCAGTTTAGCATATCTACCGGTAGTAGAGAGGCCATTAGCCTTGGATGTTTAGTCCTTGGTCAACCAGTTTGTTAGATTGGATGTTTATGAGCCGAGTCGAGTGTTGGCTTGTGTGGTCTCTCGGTCTTCCCTATATGATCGCATCAGAGAGCATCAGTATTACGACCCCCATCTACTTGTCCTCAAGGATACGGTTCAGCACGGCGATGCCAAGGAGGTCACTATTGGGGATGACATTGTATTACGGATGTAGGGAGACTATGTGTGCCCAATGTAGATGGTTTGCGTGAGTTGATTCTCTAGGAGGCTCACAGTTTGCAGTACTCCATTCATCCGGGTACCGCGAAGATGTATCAAGACTTGAGGCAGCACTATTGGTGGAGGAGAATGAAGAAGGACATAGTGGAGTATGTAGTTCGATACTTTAAATTGCCAGCAGGTGAAGTATGAGCATCAGCGGCTAGGTTGATTGCTTCAGAAGCTAGAGATTCCAGAGTGGAAGTGGGAGCGGGTTACTATGGATTTTGTTGTTGGGCTCCCACAGACTCAGAGAAAGTTTGATGCAGTTTGGGTGATTGTGGATAGGTTGACCAAGTTGGTTCATTTCATTCCTGTGGTGACTACTTATTCTTCAAAGCAGCTGGCTCAGATCTATATTTGTGAGATTGTCAGGTTTCATGGCCAGCATCTATCATCTCTAACCGGGGTACGCATTTTACATCGCGGTTGTAGAGGGCCGTACAACATGAGTTAGGCACACGGGTCGAGCTGAGTACATCATTTCACCCTCGGACGGATAAATAGTTCGAGCACACTTTTCATATATTGGAGAATATACTTCATGCATGTTGATGGAGTTTAGGGGTTCTTGGGATCAGTTCTTGCCACTTGCGGAGTTTGCCTACAACAATAGTTACCATTCGAGCATTCAGATGGCTCAATATGAGGCTTTGTATGGTAGACGGTGTCGGTCTCCGATGGGTTGGTTTGAGCCAGGAGGCTCGGTTATTGGGTACAGACTTGGTTCAGAATGCTTTGGAAAAAGTTAAATTGATTCAAGATTGACTTCGTACAGCCCAATCTAGACAGAAGAGTTATGCGGATCGTAAGGTTCGCGATGTTGCATTCATGGTTGGGGAGCAAGTCTTGCTCTGGGTTTCGCCCATGAAGGGTGTTATGAGGTTCAGGAAGAAGGGAAAGTTGAGCCCTAGGTATATGGGGCCTTTTGAGATACTTGAGAAGATTGGAGAGGTGGCCTACAAGCTTGTAGTACCATCTAGTATAGCTGCAGTTTATCCAGTATTCCATGTTTCTATGCTCCGAAAGTATCACGGCGATGTGTCTCATGTGTTAGACTTCATCTTAGTTCAGTTGGACAACGATTTGTCTTATGTTGAGGAGCCGATGGCCATTTCAGACAGGCAGGTTCAGAAGTTGAGGTCGAAGAACATTGCTTTAGTGAAGGTTCAGTGGAGGGGTCAGCCAGTCGAGGAGGTGACTCGGGATACCGAGCATGATATGTGTAGCCGTTATCCTCATCTTTTCGCCACTTTAGGTATGTCTTTATACTCGTTCGAGGACGAATGTTTGTTTTAAGAGAGGGAGGATGTAATGGTCTGGCCGGTCGTTTTGAGTATTTTAGCCCCAATCCCCTAATTTATGCTTCCTCTATGGTATATTGGGGCTATGTAACTTGTCTAGGTGTTTGGGTTTGGTTCTGGGTGAGTTTCGGAGTGAAATGGGACACATAGTCCCTAAGTTGGAGGATTAAGTTGTAAGAGTTGATCATAGTTTGACTTGTGTGAAGATGACTCCGGAATGAAGTTTTGATGGTTTCAATAGCTCCGTATGGTGATTTCAGTCTTAGGAGTGTGTCCTGGTGTTGATTTGGAGGTCTGTAGGTCGTTTCGGCATGAATTGGCGAAAGTTGAAAAATGAAAGATTTTTGAAAGTTTGATCGGGAGTTGACTTTAATGATATCGGGGTTGGAATCTGATTCTGGAAGTTGGAATAGGTCCGCAATATCATTTATGACTTTTATACGAAATTTGAAGTTAATCGGAGTTAGTTTGGTTTGAATCTGTATTAGTTTTAGAATTTGGAAGTTCATAGTTTATAGGCTTGAATTTGGATTGCGATTCATAGAATAGATGTTGTTTGATGTAATTTTTGGCCTCAAATAGGTATTTTATGTGTTGTGGAACTTGTTGATATATTTGGACTGGGTCCCGGGGTCCCGGTGGAAAACAGATTGAATTCGGATCGAAATTGGACTTTTGTGAATTGATGAAGTTACCAATCGTCTGGTGTCATCGCACCTGAGGAGGGATTGGCTGCAGGTGTGGACTCGCAAAGGCGAGATGGGGATCGCAAATGCGGAGGTGGCCATGCCCAGTTGCGGTCGCAGAAGCGGGAAAAGTTCTGCAGAAGCAACTTCACTTCTGCGATGGACAGGAGCACAGGAGTGGCAATGCTTGCAGGTGCGACATCCCTTCCGCAGGCACGCGTGCGTAGGTGCGGGAGATTTTCTGCAGAAGTGGAGGGGCCTAGGTTGAGTGACTTGCGCAGGTGCAATTCTTTTTCCGCAGGAGCGGACCTCCAGGTCGTAAAGGGGATTTTCTAGGCAGAAATAGGAATTTTCGAGGGTTTTGATTCATAATCCATTTTTGGACATAGAGAGCTCAGTGGGAGGCGATATTTCGAGGATTTTTCAGAGAGATCATTGGGGTAATGAATTCTAACTCGGTTTTGGTTAATTTACATGAATCTATTGTTAATTCATCATTAAATTAGTGTTTTGGAGTTGAAAATTGGGGAAAAATGTAGAAACTTCTCAGGCTAAAAATTGAGGATTTGAAAGGCGATTTGAGGTTGGATTAGATTAATTCTTGTATGGTTGGACTCAATATCGAATGTATGTTTGGATTTTTTAATTTTAGTCGGGTTTCGAGATGGGGGCTCGGATTGACTTTTTGGGTTGAATTTTCAATTCTTTGCAAAGTCGTAATTTCATTGTTTGAATTAATTTCCTATAGTTATATTTATCGTATGAAATTGAAGAGATAAGTATTTTATACCGACTTAATAAAATAAATTCTCTAGCCACTAAACGTGCTTATACTCTTAATCTTGATATAATTATTATTAGTTGTGTATATTATTTATTGTTTTGATTTATTAAAAGGCGAGATTCTTTTGTGGGTCAATATGCCTGATAAATTGGACAATAATGATATATATTGGCAAAGTAATAGTTAGTTGATAGAATCCATATCTCGGTTTAGTGATTGATGATACACCTTTATGAAGCTTATAGGTTTTCATGTGTAAACCCTGCAGGTGGATTTTGTATCCCCCACATGAAATAAGTTGAGCGAAGTCTAAAGGAAATAATCAATAAATTAAATTGCCAGTAATTTAATTTATTAGAGTAGTATTTGAATCTTAACATGAGGAGTTAAATAAGGTTTAGTGGAAGAATTTCAAAATTGAACTGATGAGTGCAGTTACGATTTTTTAGTGGAATAACTCGTAATTTATTATGGTAGTATTAATAATGAATATTATCGAATTAAGTCCATAATAGGGAGCCTCGTTAATTAAATTCTGCAGTTCCTGCTGTGCCTGAATAATTAGGAATTAAATGGAATCTTATTTCTTGGTGGAAAAGGAAGACCCAAGATTTAGGAAAATATTTTAAACCCTAAAAATTGTGGCTATATAAAGTAGATCTTATTCCATAAGGAGGAGATGATTTTTACTATACGGTTTTCCTAGAAGAAATTCGCTCACACGAATTTCACTAATTTCGGGCATTATTCAGGTCACACAGTAGAAGACTGTGGAACTGGAGGATGATCTCGTGGATGGTTTCGCTCTTACTTGAAGGCTCTTTTCGCGATTGCGGTCACGTTTCAAGAGATAATTTTCGATTTTAGGCTCGAATAAAATCTGTGATTATATGTAGTCTATATTACATGTAAGTATCTTAGCTATTTGCTTCCGTTGTTTATACCAATTTACTATCAATAATTTTGTTGATAGATGGGGTAAATATTGGTAAAAGGGGCTCAAATTTGATGACTACTTTAGTCGCATAAGTGTTGATATTTTGTAGCAACTATAGTCACAATAAAAGTCTAATAGGCTACCATTAAAGTAATTATCTATTGGCGATCTACCTAAAATTTTTTTTTTCCTTGCATAACTATTTATATTTTGTAGTAAGATTAGTCGCCATTCAATATTTACTACGTCACCGCTAAAAGTCGAATAGGTCGCTAGTAAAGTCATTATAAATCGTACCAACTGGTAAATCGCTTTCGGTAGTAGCGATATAAATCGTATTTACACAAATCGTATCAGCTGCAACTTACAAATAGCATTCACCATGCAAATCACATACATAACTTATCGCCTTGGCTCGCATTTACGTGCCATCAAATGGGACTTGTAAATCGCTTCGTAAATGCGAATTGTAAATCGCCTCATTAAATGCGATTTGTAAATCGCTACATTAAATATGACTTATAATCCCATACAACACACACAACTTTTGGGTCCATTTTTAAACTGCATTTTGTAAAACACAGTTATTACGTTTTATGCCATCTATAAGTATAATGATTCCTAAATGATGTAATAAACAGTCAATTATCATGTCGGAAATGTACTAGTTATTTCATTTGATGTAAAATTATTTTCTTGTTAGTTCGTTCCAAAAAAATGGTTTATATTTATATTTGAAAATAATAAATTTTACACATTTCAATTTATCCTTAAGGGAATTTTTTTATAATCACACAATTTTTATGGCATACATAAGATAGTCAACTTTTTCCAAAGTGTGGGGGTATACGTTATATGATCATATGTCAGAGTAGAATTACATGGAAGAGATGTATTTAATCTATCTTTTTCGCTACTGATTTTAATTTATGAATAATTGGGTACACTATTACGTATTCCATCTATTTTTATTTTCTTAATGTTTTACAATAGCGATTTGTCTCATGTGTTGAGAATTTACCTTTCATATATATAACTCGTATAATTCTTCCTGTCAAGTGGCAAGCTCTACTTCCATCACACATCAAATTAAATATAGATGGTGCCTTCGATATTATCAGTTCGAGAGGAAGATTAGGTGGAGTATTTCGAGACTCCGCTGGTGTCTGGCTTCATGGTTATACACAATACTTGCATCACACGGATGCCTTGCATGCAAAAATCCTTGCACTCTTTCATGACATTATTTTTTTGGCAAATTATAAGTATTTATTCAAAATAAAAGCAAACCGCAAAGGAAAAGTACAAGCAAGGGGACAAAAGCTCGATTAGTGTCGCCTATATGCCTTGGCTATATAATTCCTCCTCTGCGCCTCACATTGTTTGTATAGCAGCCTCATGTAGAGGAGTCATGGTTTAGCTGCTGGCAAAGTCTCACTAGGTCATATAATCTAATAACCATTCGGTTGTATCCAAAGAGGGCTTAATCTAATGCTATTATTCATAATTATCAACCGTTGATAGTGGAAACTGACTCATAGGTATTAATTTCACTGCCACTGGGAAACAGAAAATACTCACCTATTTTATATGCTTGCAGGTTGATGATACTTGAAATACAAGTGTCCAAGTTCCCCCACACATTCAGGGAGGATAATAGCGTGGCAGATGCTCTGGCAAAATATGGCAAACAACTACACCTTCATCACCTTCCAAATGTTTTATTTTTTGAAAATATCCCCACTTTATTTTCTCATCGTTAGATTTTGATGTAACTGGGGCTGTAACCATGCGTTCAGTCCCCCCATGTACTCTTCTACTTAAGTTCTAATACAAGGTTTCTTATTAGCAAAAAAATAAAATAAAAAATAGAATAACTCATTTACTGTCTTTATTTCTTCTGGTACATTTGTTTGTTCATTTCGTGAGTAATTTGTTGTTTTGCCCTAAATTCCTAACTCATTAGTTGGTGAAATCCTTGGAGGAATATAAATAATAAAGAATATGGAATCTTGAATTGTAAGAAAACAATTAGGTAAAAATAATCAATTAAACATTTTCATTAAAATGATTGCACTGGACACTGGTAAAATTCAAATAATGATCTCCTATGACTAGTTGCAATTTGAACATAAGAAAATGATGGTTTCTATGGCCTTTCAAGAATAGGAAGAGGCTGCAACAAACCCGCTTCCTTCTTGCGTTTCGTCTTATTTAGTTGACAAACTAGACAAGTTTTAACATAGGCTTCAATGTCATCTTCCATTTTCGCCCAAAAGTATACCCAGGCCAGTAAAGTTAGCATCCGCTCAACGCCCGGATGTCCAGCCCACGTGATGTCATGTGCCTCTTTCAACAGTTCCCTACGCAATCCACCACCTTGAGGTATCACGATCATCCTACAAAATTTTACGGATTTCTTATATTATATATCATGTGAAATTAAGAGCCATAAAATTGAAATAATATTGTAACAATTCGGATAATTGATCACCATTCCTCACCAACCCATTGCCAAAACCTCCCTATCTTTTGGATAGACTACCACCATTATTAATTTTTAACCTATATATAATTTTAAAAGTACAATAAAATTTAAAGATTAAACTATTCAAACGTAAATCCTGAATTCCCTTCTTTGTAATAATACGCCCATCTTTTTAATAGGACTTAAAGAAGGAAAAAGAAAAATTAATACCAATTCCTAGCTCTACTCTCTCAAGAAATTGTATAATAATTGAAAATGTATATCTCGTTCTGGAAACAAGACTAAAGTTTAAAAAGAAAAATAAAGTATAATTACTAAGGAAAGTTTTTGCTACCGTATTTCTTTTTTTCTAGTCTAGTTTGTTTTATATTTTTCGTTCATTTTTACTTGTCCATTATGAACTTTGCACACCCCTTAAGAAATAATAAATGATGTACATAATTTATCATGATACTCATATTAATTGATGCATATTTTTAGTGAATTTGAGAAAATAATTTGAAATGAGTAATTAATACTATGGGTATAGAGGAAAAAAAGAAATTATCTTTTTTTGATATGTTAAAAAATGACAAGTAAAAGTAATTTTTTTTTTTTTAGAATACTGCACAACTAAAAGTGAACGGAGGGAATATAACGACTGCTGGAGAAGAGAAAAAGTTTCAAAAAGGAAACGAAAAGTTTAAACTGCAACGTGTTTGGGGGAGTTTTTGTTATATTTAATAATTTGGCATCTGGAATATCCACTGGCTCGGCTAATCCAGATTTACCTTCCTACCTGAAATTTCTTCATATTTGGTGCTCGATTTCGAAATTTCTTATTAAGGGTGGAAGGATCTCATCCATCTCTTTATTTGTCTCTCAATTAGTTTTCTGATTGACCAGAACAGCTTCTAACATTAAAACTAATCACATTAAAACTAAAGTTAGTGTATATAGCAAAAGATGCTGCTAAATACCATTTAGTAGAAATTAATAACTACTAATGCAGTCATTTCCATGCTATTTCATCTTCAACTTCAAACTCTGCTAAAGAAGAAATCACAAAATCAACATTTGGCTCAAGGCTACAATCAGCTATGAAAATAAGATATGACTTGAACTAAAATAAAAAATGGTAATTTATCTCAAAATAGTATTGGTGGCAATTAAAGTCTATATAAAGTTAAGGCTATTGTGGCTAAGAGAGTTACTTTAGATATATATTGTTTTGTGACGACCCAAGTTGCCACTAAAGTTAAATAATGTCGCCCCCAAAAGTTGGCATGGCTAATGGCACCCTACTATAGCGACGTTTTCGACCGTTAGTGGCGAATTTAGTCGCCACAAAAATAATTTATCCTTTCAAAAGCAACTCTTTAGGCCACAGTTGTCTTAACTTTATGCCGACTTTAGTCGCATAAGTGATGATATTTTGTAGCAACTATAGTCACAATAAAAGTCGAACAGGTTACCATAATGTAATTATTTATTGGCGATCTATCCAAAATTTATTTTTTCGCGCATAACTATTTATATTTTGTAGTAACTTTAGTCGCCATTAGGGGTGGATCTGCAGTGATAGGTATGGGTTCTCGGGAACCCAGTAGCTTTTGCCTAGACCCTGTATTTATATTAAGAAATCTATTAAATGTATAACAATATTTATATCAGAACCCAGTTACAAAATGTTTTGCTTGTTCAATGGTAAGGTGTGGAACCCAAATTGATTTTCCCATAACCCACAATGCAAGATCGAATCCCATAAGCATACTTTACTTTTTTCCATATTTTTTGGCACAAAGTTTCATGCACTTTCCCTTGTCAGTTACAGCTTTTAGCCTTTAACTTTACCTATTTGTTTAGTTAAAATAATAATAACTAAGACTTGACTCAAACTAAAAAGGACACAAATGGCTTGGGATAATGGTTGATGAGTCTAAGGATGTCTCTCATAAAGAACAAATGACGCTTGTTTTGCGTTATGTCAACAAAAAGGTAAAGTTATTGAGCGATTCCTTATAATTGTTCATGTTAAAGATACATCTGCAAAGTCATTGAAAGAAGAAATGTGTTCTTTGCTTTTGGAACATTCATTGAGTAAATCTCAAATACGGGGACAAGGCTATGATGGAGCTAGTAACATGCAGGGAGAAATTAATGGCTTTAAAACTTTGATTATGAGTGATACTCCTTCGACGTATTACATACATTGTTTTGCTCACAATTGCAATCGACTCTTGTGGCTGTTGCAAAGAAACATTATGAGGTAGAAATTTTTTTTGATATTCTTGCAAATGTTTTAAATATTGTTGGAGGTTATTTTAAGTGCAGGGAGATGCTTCAAGATGATCAAGTAGAAACTAGAGGAACTACCAGTGCTTGGTGAAGTTCATACGGGAAACGGATTAAATCAAGAACTTGGACTTCAAAGGGCAGGTGAAACTCGCTAGGGTTCACATTTTAAGACACTGCGTAATTTTGTTAGTTTATTCTCATCATGTACTTGGAATTCTTGCAATTGAGGGTTCAAATTATCATGAGAGATCAATGGCAAAAAGTCTAGTGGATAACGTAAGATCATATGAGTTTGTGTATATATTGCATTTAATGTTGAAAGTGTTGGTACTTACATATGATTTAAATATGGTTTTGCAAAAAAAAGATCAAGATATTGTAAGTGCCATGAAGCTTGTTGGTTTTACAAAGAGACAATTGCAAGTTATGAGAGAATTTGGATGGAATTCTTTGGTAGAAGACGTCTCTTTATTTTGTGTCAAGCATGATATTGTCATCCCCGAAATGGATATGAATTATTCTCGTGGAAAGTCGAAGCGTAAGAAATCAAGTGTTACTTCTTATCATTTGCGTGTAGAGGTTTTCTACACTGTTATTGATTTGCAACTTTCGGAGTTTAACAGTCTTTTCAGTGAAGTAAATACTGATATACTTCTTGGTATGGCTAGTTTGAGTCCAGATAATTCTTTTACAAATTATGGTAAAGACAGGATTATGAAACTTGCAACACACTATCCGAATGAGTTCATTAATTCTATGCTTGAGCATCTTGGTTGAGCTTGACATCTCTATATTGACTATGTGCGAGAGGCGGGCAATGAATTCTCTAACTTGAAAAGCATTGAAGTTCTTTCAGAGACAATGGTTAAAACAAATTTGCACATGACCTGAAGACTTGTTATTTGCTTGTGAAGTTAAGTTTAATATTGCCTGTCGCTACTGCAACGGTAGAAAGAGCTTTTTCTTCGATGAAGTACGTTAAAAGTGACTTGCGAAGCAGAATTGGTGATGAATTTTTGAATGATTGTTTAGTTTGTCATATAGAGGATGAAGTATTTGAAATTGTACCTAATGATGCGATCATTGATCATTTTCAAAACATGACAAGTCATTGAGTACAATTGTAATGATAATATTTATATTTATATGTTGTCTTTAAGTATTTTGTTATTTTGTAAATATACGTTGAATATTGATACTTTCTTAGTTCGGCTATTATGATATATTGACTTGAAATTGTGGTAGGAACCTATACACTTCAATTCCTAGATCCGCCTCTGGTCGCCATTCAATGTTTACTGTGTCGATGCTAAAAGTCGAATAGGTCGCTAGTAAAGTTATTATTCATTTGGCGACCTACATACAATATATTTTCACGTGATGATCATATTACATAGAAACACCATAAATATTATTGATGGTACGCTTCGATTTGGTGACGTGTAACTTTTACAATTGCGACCTATAAATCAAATTCAGAGATTGCGACTTATTAATAGCATTTCACAATTGTGACTTACAAATCGCATTCTTCTTATAAATCGCGTTCCTCAATTGCGACTTATAAGTCGCATTCCAATTCCATCAACTCTTTGCTGCTTTCATCTTTCTTTAATCTTCTTCAAAGAACTCTCATCATCTTCTGCCGATCATGGCTTCTTTTACTAACCCTTCCAAGAACTCTGGTCTTCTCTTCGGTAGGGGCTCGAAGAAGAGCAAAGTCAAAGACAAAGAAATCGATATTGATGCTGACGCTCCCAGGGTGAGCACCATTATTCCTAAACAACTCAACACAGCCAAGGACTTTGAAGAGAAATTTCCTTTTTCATGTTCTCGCACTTGAGCTGTTGGCGTATACCTTTCTTCTATCCGCCCATCCAGCATTCCAGCATTGAAGGAGGCCTGTGATTGTCATGACCTGAACATTATTGCTTCCGAATTGGTGGAGCGAGTAACCTTCACTAAGAAGGGTTTCATGTATATTTAATACGTACTCATTCACTTTAGGTGCGTTTTCTTTGAGGGGGAGACTTGACCCCGTAATTTTGGAGCTGTGCCACAAATACCAGGTTAATTTTGCATAGGTGAACCCTTCCGTGTGGCGAATGTTGGCCTGTCTACAGCTGCTGTGCCAGGAGACGAAGGAGAAGCTCACCTTGGCTTGCATGATGATTTCTCCAATTTACGTTTAGATGTCACGAGAAAAAGTTGGAGAGAATTTGAGATTGAGGGACTTCTCAGAAAGGGTCGAATAGAAGGCATTTATACTTATGAAGAAAGCCTTTTTCCATTAAAAAGCCTTTCCAATTATCATCACCAAGTTTAAATTGCAAGGTATTTGGCGGAGTTTTTCTTATATTTAATAATTTGGCATCTAAAATCTATTGGCTCGACTAATCCAGATAGGAGTTCTTACCTGAAATTTTTTTATTTTCAGGGCTCGAACCCGGAACCTCTTGTTAAGGATGGAGGAATCTCATTCATCTCGTCACCCCTTGCTTGTTTTTGGCGGAATTGTGCTCCTTCGTTTTTTTCCCTTTTTTTTTTTTTTTTTTTAAAATTGTAGACACTTTCTTTAATTTTTCCTATTGATTGTCTGATTCTTTTGAAAAGAATGGTTCTCTTACCCCTCTCAAGTTCCAAAGAAAAAAAACATGATATATGGTATTCAGTAGATTAATTTTTATAAACAGTTCAAACAAACAGAGTGTATCCTGTGATGTGCAGATTGTCTAAATAGCTAGTCTAATGAATTTTCTGTTTGTGCATTTTGGTAGCTGATGTTCGGTCAAAATGCTATACTTGTAGTATATTACTCGCCCTATATTTTGTTGGTTTAGTGATTAATTGTGCGACATTTGAGCTAAATTGTGTTGTTTTATGTGTATGGGCATCGGAAGAAAGAGTCGAATGAAAGTTGCACAAAAAGAGGACAAAAATACAAGAAAAGAGCACAATAGCATCAAGTACCCAAACCGTGCTTCAGACCAAGTAAAGCCAGCTCTATAGCCATCTTGACCGCGCTACAGGCCAGGCGTAGGAAGCTTTGTAGCCAGGCTTATCGCGCTATACGCCTGGCTTCGCGAGGTCTATAGTCCGGTAATTAAAAGTGTGTGAATTAAAAGACTCCGATCCGGATTTGGACAGGGAGACTTCAACTCTAGCCTATAAATACTCCTTAAACATGTCTAAGAGAAAAGACTTTTTTTAGAACATATTCGACCTAAAGGAGGACGTTTTTGAGAGGGGATTCGACTTAAGAAGGCACACAACAGGAGCAAGGCGGAGAATTCCTCTACGAGTTTTCACTTCCTTCTTTCTATTTTCATTATTGGTTATGAATTCTAGTATTGTAGTTTTACATACTATTATGAATAGCTAATTTATTATCTAGGGTTTTGATGGAACCTTTTATAGAATGAATTCTTATTACGTTTTTATATAATTGAGCTGTTGGATTTCTCTACTTGTTCAACTACGCGTTTATTGCTATTGACTGAATGACCATCAATTGACTGTGCCTATTTAGTGTGTATATTGCTCAAGAGAGAGTACACATTTAGGTAGTTGTTGAGCAACATCACTGCTAACATATGCAAGAGATCAATACCGAGGGTTTGAAGGCGGGATTAGAGATAACGAAACCTTAGTGTGATCGTAGTGACCAGTAAATTAGTGCCAGCTAGCGTAGTTTGAGAGAATATGTATAGTAAATTGTGGTAGTTGTTTGAGAGAAAATTCGACATTGGAAGTACTCACGATTTGTAGAGAATACTTAGGCGAAATTATAGAAGACAAGGATTCTGACAATTAGGAAAATCATAACTCTAGACCTCCTTAGTCTTATCTCCAATTTCATCCTTGTTAGTTCATAATTTTACTGCTTTATAATACTTGTTAGTTAATTATAAACAAAGCTCAAGCAAAATAATGCATGTATAGAGCGGAGCCAGAATTTTTAATCTATGGGTTCAGAATTTTAAAATGATGACTTTAAGTATTAATAACTAGGTTCTAGATTTTGTGGCGAACTATTCGGATTTTGTAGCAATTATAGTTGCTATAAAATGTAAGCACTTATGCGATTAAAGTCGATATAAAGTCAAAGGCTATTGTGGCCAAGAGAGTTGCTCTTGATAAATTCCGTTTGCGGGATCGATGTCGCCACTAAAAAAACTACAAAAGAAATATAATAAAGTAAGTTTCTTCAAAAAAAATAGTAAGAATTACCCAGATCTACAAAATCCGGATAAATGTGGAGATTTTTTACACTATCAGGTCATATAACAAGGAAAAAAAATTGGTAATTGATTATATAAGCATGAAAAATATTTATATTGTTAATGTGTAGAGCTTTAGTTCATGGAATTGTAATTGTAGTGCAATGACATTAGCCTATAAACTTATTGAAATTATTATCTCTTTTTTTACCTAAAGGCTGAAGTATAATCATCAATTTCAAAAGCCAAACAAATACTCAAATCTGCTGAATCGAAATTGAATCGAGTGAATGTTGGAGTTGCCCAGAGGAGTGCATTATGGTAAATCGACTACGGGGAGAGAGGGAGAGATAGTGTGTACTCGGATTATAACTCGCAATCTGCGAATGTTAGTTATAATCATAATCATCAAATGCGAGTTATAAATCGCAATCTCAGAATTATAAATCGCGATTACATATATAGCATTCTTCACTGCGACTTACAATCTACGTGCATTTGTGCGCATTTACGTTCTATCAAATAGAAGGCATTTACACTTATGTAGAAAGCCTCTTACCATTGGGAAACTTTTCCAATTATCATCACGAAGTTTAAACTGGATGGTATTTGGCGGAGTTCTTTTTTTTTTATAATTTTATATTTAATAATTTGTCATCTAGAATCTACTGGCTCGACTAATTCAGATTCGCGTTCCTACCTGAAATTTATCCATTCTTGATGCTCGATCCCGAAACCTCTAATTAAGGGTAGAATGATCTCATCCATCTCGTTACATCCCTTTGCTGGTTTTTGGCGGAATTATACTCCTTCGTTTTTTTTCCGCTGTTTTTGTTAGTGTTCTCGATCTACATGGATTTTCTTGAATATTCCAGCAATCTTATCCTACCATTCTTTAGCTATCAAATTGATATAAGATAACCTGATAACATATCAACAGATCATTGATTGTCTGCATCACTTTCTCTCATTTCTTCTACTACTGTTAGCCGTTAGGGAATATCTGCTGATAGCGTGCTTTGTTTTAAGAATATGTGTGTAAACTGTTTTATAGAGTGTATCCTAGACTTTAACACGATGACTTCAAGTGCTAGTAATTGGATTCTAGAGTGTATAAGCTGCAAGAAACAATTTGAAAAAGTTGGGGTTGTAGGTGGGAAGATCGGTGTGTTATAGGGCAAAGATGAGTGTTATTAGTAAGTTCGTGGGTGACTGGCTCTTGAGTTTTCAAGGCTGCTGATATGATTAAGAGTACAAATCCTAGGACTTCTTATTGGGTCAGAATTGATAATGAGACATACCATGGAAAACATTTGTTCAAGTATTTTTATGTCTGTTTTGATGCATTGAAGAAGGAATAGTTAGAAGGTTGTAGGAGGATCATAGGATTGGATGGTTGTTTCTTAAAGGGGGCTTGCAAAGGTGAACTTTTAGTTGCTATTGAAAAGAATGGGAAGCAGCAACTGTACCCAATAGCATGCGCAGTTATTGACCAAGAAACTAAACATTCTTGGAGTTGGTTCTTAAGTCATCTCATTCAAGATTTGGAGCCTGGTCTAGGAGATGGATTAATAATAATGTCTGACATGTAAAAGGTACTATACTAAACATGCATTCTGTTGCATATTTCATTCTGTTTCCTTTCTTTTTTTTTAAAAAAAAAATGTCTATAAGGGTCTTATTCCAGTTGTTCAAGAATTACTTCCTAATACTGAAAGGAGGATCTGTGCAAGACATATTGCAAAATGGCAAAAAACATGGAGAGGTGAAGCAAGAAGAAAGGCTTTTTGCTAAGGCCAGTTTTAAGGTAAAATTGAAAGAAGAACTTGAACATTTTGATAAACTTTGGCATAACATTTGTGAATCCCTACTTAGTTGTAATAAAGAGTACTAATGTAGGGCTTATTTTAGTGTGAATAGACATGGGGATATGATCAAATTTGTTGAAACTTAGATTAGTGACATTTCGCCCATGGTAAGATTAGCTTTAGAAGAAAATAAAGAAGTTGGTGGGAGATTAAAAGTGATGTGGAATGTTGATACTGGCTTTGAAATTGAGGAGGGGGAATATAAGTTCATTGTTGATATGGTTAGGAAAACATGTAGTTGCAGACTGTGGCAGTTGAGGGGTATCCCTTGTGCCCATGTAGTTTGTGCATTATCTCATATTAGGGAATATCCAGAAGATTATGTTGAGCATTGGTATAGAAAAGATACATACTTCAATGCTTATAAGTACTTCATTCAACCAATCCCCAATATGAAGATGTGGCCTGAATCAAATAATCCACCAGTCGAGCCACTTGAAGTTAAACCAATGCCTGGTAGACCCAAGAGATGTAGGAGAAAAGACAAAAATGAACCAAGAAAAAAGAAATGGGAAAAAGCATCAAAGAAAGGAGCCAAGATGACATGTTCTAACTGCCACCAAATTGGCTACAACAAAAAAAGGATGCAAATCAGGGATATGTCCTTTGTTATTTTCATTGATCTAATTACTTGTTAACCTTTGTATTCTAACCTTTGTTTTGTTACTTATAGCCTCAGGAAAGACCAAAAACAACAATCGAAGCAACACCAAACAGTCAACCTGCTACTCAAAAATTTAGTACAACTACTGAAGCAATGCTAATGAGACAACTTAGTACCCAACATTCTAGAGTTCCTTCTTCTTTGTGTCAAGATACTGCAAGAATTAAAAATAATACTTCTATTGGGAGAGGCAGAGGGAGAGGACTAGGAATAGGAGTTGGCAGAGGAAAGGGAAGGGGAACTGGTATAGGAAGGGGCACTGGTTTAGGAAGGGGAAAGGGGGCTAGTTCTGATTCAACAAGTACAGTAGCCAGTGCACCTGGATTTGCTACTGCTGCTTCTTTTCATGCTGCTACTAAATCTGTTTCCGCTGCTACTGAAAAAAAAAGAACAAGAGAACTGGGATTTGACATTTACACAGACACACAATCCGGAAGACAAGTTCTTAATGTAAGCTCTTTCACATTTCTATATGATAGTTATTTCATAAGTTATTAATAGATTGCTAATAGATATCACTTTAAATTTACAGCCCGGAACACTAAGTGAAAGAGTCATCTCTAGTGGAAGACAATTAAAAATGCATCGCTTACCAGTATTGATCTTGGATTCAAGCCATCTGGATTGAAATAGAAGGGAAAAACTGCTATTATTGGAAACCAACTTCTACAACAAAAAGAGATGCAAATGAAGAAGAAAAAGGCTCATTAGAGAAGATTTCACTTTATGTAGTTTGTTCAAGTATTTTGTCTAATTTGGTTTTCACGAACCTAAAACTGCAGTTTTAGTTATTTTCTATTAGCAATGTTTCAGATGTATGCTTGACATTTTATTTTGTGACTATTGCCTTGGTTTGAGCAATGAAATTTGCAGTTTATTCTACAAATTGTATTTGCCTTGGTAGAGTTTATTGTTCAATTTGTATTTGTGTCTTGTAGCTGCGGTTGGGGGGAACATTAGTCATGTCAAAATTTTGCTGAAATATTAGTCCAAAAGTGGTTTAACTTGTATTCATCTAAGTTTCTTACATTACAACATTCAAAAGAGCTACTGGTTTACATAATTGCCAATACACAAAAGAGCTCTTCCAACCAACTAAATTTCAACATACATACCAAAGATTACACTCTAACAATCCAAGCGAGTATCACAATGACCAACAACATTCTGTACTTTCTCCTCATCTTCTCCTTTTCTTCGTCGTGTTTTTTGTTCCTATTCAAAAATTCCCAAATTACAATCCGAGCTTGTTCAGGAAATTCATCTTCAAACCACTTAAATACTTACACCATTTCTGTAAAACAGTAAGAAAATATCCATAAAAATAGTCTTGGCCAAACAATTTTGAAGAAACAATAGGCACAAAAGATAACTCTAAAAATTACTTACTCGACCATATTGGCATCCAAGATACCTGCGACCTGGGTTATTTTGTGACCACGAAATCATTAATTCTGCCCTTTTACCACAATGACAATACAAGGTGCCTTCCATTTTTTATAATGCTTCGTAATAGAGAAAGAGGGAAGATAGAAGTAGGAAGAGGTCGAGGAAGAACGGGAAAGAATGGGGATTTAGGTTTAGGAATTTGAGAATTGGGATAAATATAAAAATAATTCATTAAGGGTATAATAGTAATTTTGCAGTTTTTTGCTGTTACAGCCAAAAAAAAAAACCCTAACGTGCTGCCCAACGTTTGTATCTCACGCGAGTTGCCACACGTGTGTTTACTTGACACTATAAAATCAAACATAAAGTGTCTATATGATCACCTGGTAAGTTGGAATGTGAGATAGACATTTGGGGCCAATTTTAGGTGTCTCTTTATGTATTTTACTTTTAATGAATTTTTCAACTTAAATACACTATTTGAGCAAAAACTTTATGCCAAATTTAGTTGATAAGTGCTGACATTTTGTAGTATCTATAGTCGCCACAAAAGCCGAATAGATCGTCATTAAAGTAATTATTCATCGGTGATTTACCTAAAATCTATTTTTTTTCCCCCTAGTTATTTAGGTTTTATAACAGCTTTAGTCGCCACTCAATGTTGAATATGTCGCCATTAAAAATCAAATAGGTCGCTAGTAAAATCTACGTAAAATATATTTTCATGTGATGGTCATAATACATAGAAACATCATAAATATTATTCGATGGTATGGTTCGAGTTTGTGACGTGTGCCTATTACATATCCGTACTCGATGTTTAGACCTAATAAAATGCCACCTGCAATAAGTTATACTCCATGCTGAAGATAAAAGTTGACTACACTGACACTACACAAGAAGGGCAGGAAGATAATATAGTTGACAATTGGTCGTCCACCAAAAAATGTTGTTACACGGTTTGATTTCATCTTTGACACTTTGAAGAAGGTAAGAAAATGAGAGAAAATACATTGATATTGTTAGCTTATGTTAGATTCTCTCATAAAGAAACAAGAAAATGTTAAAGCAAATCTATACTGCGTAAGTCGTAACTAATATTTATCGACTTTTTTTTTTTTTTTTTTTGAATTCCAAGAAAACCCGCATCTGTTACTGTCCTGTTCTTCGGGTGAGCACTGTGTGCGCACTGGTTAAACCTCCACTGTGTAATAGTATGCAAACAGAGGCAGAGCCAAGATTCTAAGTTACTGGATTCGAGATTCTAACCTTTTTATGTTACTGGGTTCTAAAATAAGACTTGTACCTATTCAATGAATTTTTTAAGACAAATATATAGTTTGGACTAAAACTGTTGGGTTCGGCCGAACTCGTTGTCGAAGCTCTGTCCCTCCTGCAAACTACACAGGAAATGTAAACAGCACTAGACAAGCCTGTGCAACAGGCTCGACTCAGAAGGCATTGAGGGAGGATCAATCCCAGGTCATCTGTCAGTGCGACGACATATAGCCTATATGCTTATTGGTATTATTATCTCTTGTTTTAACTGAAGGCTGAAGTTTAATCATCAATCTCGAAAGCCAGACAAGTTTAATCACAGTAATCAAATACGACATATCATAGCATTGATCAGTTGCGACTCGTTAATCGCGTTTTGCATGCAATTGCGACTCGTAAATCGCGTTCGTTAATTGCGACTTATAATCGCATTTACGCATTGCGAATTATAAATCGAAGTGAAACTAACAATCGTGTTCGCTGTCATTCGCGTTCTATCAAATGCGACTTGTAAATCGTGTTCATCAAACGGAAAGAGAGAGAATTTGAGATCCAGGGACTTCCCAAACAGGGTCAAATAGAAGGTATTTACACTATGAAGAAAGCCTCTTTCCATTGGAAAGCCTTTCCAATTATCATCACCAAGTTTAAACTGTAAGGTATTTGGCGGAGTTTTTCTTATATTTAATAATTTGGTATCTGGAATCCACTGGCTCGACTAATCCAGATCAGAGTTTCTATTTGTAATTTTTTCATTATCGGGGTTCGAACCCGAGATCTCTGATTAAGGACAGAGGAATCTCATTCATTTCGCTACACCCTCGTTGGTTTGACACTTTATTTAGTTTTTTGCTTTTGTTTGTCTGATTCTTTATAAATAAATGGTTCTCTGACCCCTCTCAAGTTCCACAGGAAAAAAAACATGATATATGGTATTCAGTAGTTTAATTTTTATAAACAGTTCAAGCAAATAGTGTATCCTGTGATGTGCAGATTGTCTAAATAGTTGGTCTAATGTATTTTCTGTTTGTGTATTTTGGTAGTATATAAAGTAGTATATAATACTCGTAGCTCAAGCAAAACAATGCATGTATAGAGCAGAGCGTTTTTATCTATGAGTTCAGGGTTTTAGAATAACGACTTTACATAATAATAATTAGGTTCTAGATTTTGTGGTGACCTCTCCGGATTTTGTAGCGACTATAGTTGCTAAAAAATGTAAGCACTTATGCGAATAAAGTCGATATAAAATTAAAGGCTATTATGGCCAAGAGAATTACTCTTGAAAGGATAAATTCCATTTGCCGCGATTCGCCACTAAAATACAAAAATGTCGCCACTAAAAGACGGCTATTTAACTAATAAATAGCTTTTACAGAAACTGCCAAAAGAAGAAAGATAATAAAGTAAGTTTCTTTCAAATAAATAGTAGGAATTACCCATATCTACAAAATCCAAATAAATGTGGAGATTTTTTACGCTATCAGGTCATATAGCAAGGAAAAAAATTAGTAATTAATTATATAAGCATGAAAAATATTTATATTGTTAATGTATATATAGAGCTTTAGTTCGTGGGATTGTAATTGTAGTGCAATGAAATTAGCCTATAAACTTATTGAAATTATAATCTCTTGTTTTACCTAAAGGCTAAAGTTTAATATGATCAATTTCAAAAGCCAAACAAATACTCAAATCTGCTGAATCAAAATTGAATCTAGTGAATGTTGGAGGTGCCCAAAGGAGTGCATTAGGTAAATCGACGACGGCGAGAGAGTTCCTGAGAGAGAGGGAGAGTGTGTATGTGTGTGTTTTGGTTTTAGAGGTGTACATTGCGAGTTATAAATCGCTATAATCTATGCGACCTATAAATCGCTATAATCTATGCGACCCATAAATTGCTATAATCTAATGCGACCCATAAATCGCTATAATTTATATGACCTATAAATCGCTATATATGATCTATGCGACCTATAAATCGCTATAATTTATGCGACCTATAAATCGCTATAATCTAATGCGACCCATAAATGGCTATAATCTATGCGACCTATAATTTGCTATAATTTATGCGACTCATAAATCGCTATAATCTAATGCGACCAATAAATGGCTATAATTTATGCGACCTATAATTCGCTATAATTTATGCCTCATAAATCGCTATAATCTATGCGACCTATAAATCACTATAACCTATGCGACCTATAAATTGCTATAATCTATGCGACCTATAAATCGCCTTTGGAAACTGCGACTTATGAATCGTACGTCCATTTTCTAAGTGCATTCTATTAAACACAGTTACTGTGTTTAGTGTTTTACGCCATTTGTGATATAATTATTCCAAAATGATGTATAAATAATCAATTATCATCTCAAAACTCGAAGGTGCACTAGTTATTTCAGTTTATGCGACATTAATTATTTCTTATTATTTCGTAAAAACAAGATCTATTTATATATTTGAAAATAATTAATTTTGCACTTCTTTATTACCTAACATGATATTTGGTTTTAGATTGTATAGCACTTTGGTTTGTTTCCATTTAATGGAAGAAAAAGTTTGATTAGTATATACACCAAAAAAAATTACGCTGCAAACAGAAGATACTAAAGTTCTTAAATGCATAGAAAGCTTGTTATGTGCATGAATAGGTAATGCAATGATTTATTTTACATGACTGTAATACAAGAGTAAGTATGCTATTCAAAAGGGCGTGTTATCAAAGGAAACACCTATAAGAATCTTACAGTATGAGGCACCTAAATACATTGTTATTTTTTTGTCGTAATTTCTTATGAAAGAACTCAAAGTGATTTAACTTTTACATGTGTTAAATTTTTGAAGATTATATTATGTTTCAGATCCTTTTTGTGCTTCTACTTTGTGTTCCACGTTTTCCCGAGCAAGTAAATAATATTTTTATAGCCTTTGATTTCTCAAATTGACTTTGGAACCTTATAATTATTTTTGCAGGTTGACGCTGTCATAATAAGAAAACCGCGACTCTTTTCATCCTCAAAAGTTTTCATCATAAGTACTTAGCCGCAGAAGTGTATTTATTTATATAGGCAGAATACATCATGGATTATCATTGGCTAGATCGATATTCAATATCACCTAAGTGGACTTGAAGATAACAGTAGCTTGGAACAGACCATTTATTCGAAATCATTTGACATACTTTTGAAGAGGAGAGTGAAGGGTTTAGACTTGGCTAAAGGAGCTCCACTTGAGGGGAAAGCTGGTTACACCATTGGAGGCGGCACGATACAAATTTGATATATTTACAATAATATATAAACTAAAAATAAATTTTACAATTAATTTACAGTATGCAATTTCTTTATAATTTATCTGCAACTTTCGTACATTATTTATACCCAGTTAAATACAACTATAAGATCATACAACTTAAATATAATTTTCATACAAATTTATACAATATATATATATATATATATATATATATATATATATATATATTTTGTATTTATTTTGTATATGATTTGTATGTGGTGTGTTCTTCTTCCTTTATGAAATTCCAATCAAAACTCCTCTCTTAATACAATTTTGATACATATCAACAACTTTATATAAAAAGAAATTTATGACTTGAGTATAAATTTCATACAATGATTCATACATTATACAACTATTTTTCAACTTTCATACCACATTCAAATAAAAATATATACAACTACAAGAGAATACAACTTAAAAATAATTTTGATACAACTATATTACAACTTTAATACAATTTCGTATGTATATTGTATGTCATGTATTCTTCTTCTTTTTCTTCTCCGAGTTTCAATCTGAAATTCAGTCAAAATTAAGTCTAATCTTCACTGAATACCCTCAAAATTGAGATATAAACTCCAAAGAATATTCCCAATTATTTATAACAACACCCAATCCAAATAAATGATAGTTTTTGGATATCCAAATTCGAATTCAAAGCTTCGAAGTCAATAATGGAGAGTCAAACACCTTCAAAATTTATTGATTGACAATTTTAATTTGAACACCAATTGTGCAACATGAAAGGAAATTGCTAAGTTAAAACTCTATAGTAAAACGATTGAAATTCATGGATGAATTCTATTAAAACTATATACAACATGAAAGGATAAAAAGTAGGGAACATCAAAAGAAGAAAAATTGGGAAAAGAACAGAGAGGAGAGAGAGAGAGCAGAAAAATAACTGATATTCCTTATTCAGTTCCTAATATAAAGGAAACTCGTTTAAAACTAATTTGTATGCAATTAACAAATTATATATGACCATATAATTTAATTAAAACTTAATTAGAGAGGATAAATAAGTTTCCTATACAGTATAAATAGGTAAAAATCCCTATTCAAAATTAGTGTTTTAAACATATCTAACCCGTGTGTTTCACATCAAATAAAATCAGGTCTTATCATCATATATTTTCAGAAAAACTATTTTATTAAAATTAAAAATCCAAATCTATCCCTATTATCTTTACGACCAAGGAAAAAAAAATTTAAACCCATCTTCGCTGGTCACTTCACTTTTTTTTTTTTCATGTGAGACTTTATTTCATATTTTTAATATTAAAGAAGGAAAAGGAAAAATTAAAAAGACAGATGTTAAAATAGAAAAAAAAATATATAAATACTAAGGAAAGTTATATAACTTGTGCTGCCTTTTACACGGTGAAAAAGATGGATGCTGCCACAAAAACAGGGGCGGCTCAAGGGGAAGGCAAGTAAAGCCTTTGTTTTAGGCTCTCAAATTTTTGGAGCCCCTAAAAATTTTAATATATTTTTTGATGTTATTTTAGCTTAGATAATATTAGATTCATAGAAAAAAATATAATTTTTTTGTAAGTATAGAATTACTGATACTTTTTAACAGTAAATACTTTAGAGTTTTGAATTAAATTACTCAAATCTTCATATTACTAAGCCCAGAAAAAAAAAAAAAAAAAAAAAAAAAGCAAAAATAACTAAAAACAACCTGCTTTCTTTATCATATATATGAGATGGGCGGGCCTTTTTAATCAAAAGGTGATCCACTACGGTTGTAGTCTTCTTGACATATCAAGTCAAGAGGGCGAGGCTCCTAGCAATGGGGGGAAAGGGTAGTGGGTAAGCGGTAGAACCTGAAGGAGAGGAATAAATACCTGGTCTATAATTTTGACAAAAGGAGGATCGCTATTGGGAAATATTTTCCTCCTCTTGGTCGTCATCAAAGAAGTTTACGTCCGGGGCTTCCTCTTGCCCTTTAAATATATTTTTTACAAATAAATCCAAGATAATATATTACAAACACATGGCTTATACCTTATTAACTTGAATTAACCCTTTATAAAAAATGTAATATTATTATAAGATGTTTGTTGTGCATTTGAACGCTTTATATCGTGTAAAAGTACTATGCTATGAATAAAAATACTTAACAAGAAAAACCTCTCTTATTTAAATTTGGATTTAGGCCACTAATTTTGTTGAGCCGCTAACACAAAAACATGGTCAAAATTTAAGCTATAGTGTGATGCTGGTTAAAATCAGAAGAAAGTATCTTATCATCCCCTTAAAGCACATCAGTTAAGACTTAAATCGAATTCGCCAATTGCGATTATAAATCGCATTTGTTGCGATATGGAAATCTACGCGAATTTCATGTCCATTTTTAAAGTGCATTTTATCAACATAGTTAAGTACTATGTTTTAGTGTTTTACGCCATTCGTAAAATAAGTATTCATAAATGATGTAATAAATAATTCATGGTCATCTCGAAAATGCACCAATTATTTCAGTTTATGTAATTAATTATTTTTTGTTATTTCGTTCTAAAAAATGAACCATTTTTATAATTGAAAGTAATTTATTTTACACTTCTTATTTACCCTTAATAGAAATTAATTATAGTCAAACAAAATATTATTGCATGTCTAAAGCCAAAAGTATCAAACGTTTTATAATAACACATATACTATGACATGTATAAATGCCACAACTTTCAAAGGTGTTCATTTTCTTGTGAAATACTGTACCGATATTAATTATGGCACATAAATTGAAACATAAGAAATATGTTTTATGCTATTTGCAAATTTATAAGACTAGTGTAATAATAAATAGTCAATTATTAGCTTTCTGCGACAAATCTATATCGGGTTTTCATTTGGCTAGACACCTAAACATAATCTAATCTAGTGTTTTAAAGGGAAAAAAATAAAAAATAGCCATATTTATAACTGATAATTGAAATATAGTCACAGTTTCAAAAATAATCGAAATTTAGCCACATTGTCATATAAAGATAAAATTTGAACAAAAACACCCTTAAAAATCCGGAAAGATTCTAGCATAATATGTTGGAGTTCGAATTTTTTACATACGAGCTTCCAGCATAATGTGCTGGAGTTTCAACATAATATGCGAGAACTTTATATGCAGGAGCTCCAGAATGTAGCATATTATGCTTGAACTTTCTGTGTGTTGGAGTTCCAACATAATATGCTGGAAGTTTATACGGAGTAGCTCCATAATCTCGTATATTATGCTGGAACTTTCAGTGTTTCAGTAAAATAAAGATTATTTTTCAATAAATTTACAAACGCTGACTACTTTTTGATTACCAATCTGAAAACTGACTAACCCGTGCAAATTACACTGTTTTAAACATCTCTGACCCGTGTGTTTCTCAATAGCAAGATGTGGATAACACTTCAGGATTCACATCAAATAAAATCAGGCCACATCATCATTTCTTTTCAGAAAAACTATCTTATAAAAATTTAAATTTCAAATCTATCCCTATTACGGCCAAAAAAAAAATATAAACTCATCCCTGCTGGCCATTTGACTTTTTTTCCATGTGAGACCTTATTTCATATTTTTAATTAATACTCCATCTGTTCCATTTTATGTGAACCTATTTGATTGGATACGGAATTTAAGAAAAAATAAAGACTTTTAAAATTTGTAGTCCTAAACAAGTCAAAAAGGGGTCCAGAGTATTTGTGTGGTTATAAAAGCTTCTCATTAAGGGTAGAATTGAAAGTTTAAGCTAAATTGTTTTCAAATTTAGAAAGGGGTCATTCTTTTCGGAACGGACCAAAAAGGAAATAAGTTCACATAAAACGGAGAGAGTAGGACTTAACGAAGGAAAAGAAAAAACTAACATGACAGATGTTTAAAAAGAAAAGAAAAGAAGTATAAATACTAAGGAAAATTTGTATACGGGTGAAACCGAGCCTAATGAGCACTCCGATTTCTCGTGGAGGCAAACGGAGCAGGGACGTGAATGTAAGGAATAGGAATCAGAGCGAGGAGCCTCTCGTATCAGGGCCCGAGCAAAACACCTGCCCTCGGAGCTATCGGGACCACGTTCTCCGGGTCCGGTTCGAGTCCCAAGACCTCGGAGAGCATTACCAAACAACCGCACATGACTAAAAAAGGATCGTGATGCCCGTGCCCAATCGAATATCACGGCGTGAATCTCGGCCCGTATCAGCAGAAAATCAATGATTAGCGAAAAGGAAGATTTTTACCTTTCTTAGAATTGTACCTAGGATAAAACTCCCCTACTATATAAAGGGGAATCTTATTATTCATTAGTAACATTGTAACACGCATACCAAGTCAATATACTTCTGTTCTATCTAAAAGTTATTCAAAGTTCCTCTTTTTGTTCATAAGTTCTTCATAAGTGCAAGCTCAGAACCGAAGGCATGCAGGTTCCTTGTTAAGCCATTAACCGAGCTCGGGCTCACTCTTATCATTGGTTTGGCTACTTATTACGTCTTTTATTTGCTTAATCTAACATCATTGACCACTTGTATTGAATGAATCCACATATCCTTAAAACCGCGTATAAATTCAATTGTTTTCCGTTTTTAAGGGTATACAGTTTGGCGCCCACCGTGGGGCTAAGGATAATAGTGGTAATTTGATACAAATTTTCATAACGCACTCTCTTTTACGCTTGTTCTTTGAGATTTTAATTTCAGGTCAATTTAAGGATGTCAAACTCTCAATCTACTCACTTGAATGTTGATGCTGAGTCTGGACACCATGGCGAGAACAACAATATGATGCCTAGCAACGAGGTGCCCCCTGTTGACCCCAACGGAGTTTCGGTCGTGGACCCAATCGATGCCAACTCACATGTAGATATCGATGCAAACTTGCCTACCGACCCCGAGAACAATGTTCGCGGAGGAGTCCGATCAATAGCCCGGGGTACGCACAATGGGATCGATTTACGGTGATCTTTGAAGTGTTACAAGCTCAACAGGCGGCGATAGCCCATCTACAGAACCAAAGTCGCGCCCCCAGCAGAGTTGAGCCCGAAACATCCCTGGAAAAACACCCGTAGAAATGAACAAACCACAGAAAGGCGGGGTGAAGTTGAACCCGCGACCAACCCCAAAATAATAAAGATGCTTGAGGAGCTGACAAAGCGGGTGGAATCGGGGGAAAGAAGATTGAAGCCAACGACAAAAAAATGGAGACCTATAACTCCAGGGTTGATCAAATCCCAGGAGCACCCCCGATATTGAAAGGCATGGATTCCAAGAAATTTGTCCAAAAGCTTTCCCTCCGAGCGCGACATCGAAACCAATCCTGAAGAAGTTCCGTATGTCCAAAATTCCAAAGTATAACGGAATCACGGATTCAAATGAACACGTGACCTCCTACATGTGTGCCACAAGGGAAATGACTTAGAAGATGATGCAATCGAATCGGTTCTGCTGAAAAAGTTTGGAGAAACCCTCTCGAAAGGAGCAATGATATGGTATCATAACCTACCCCCCAATTTCATTGATTCGTTTGCTATGCTTGTAGATGCCTTCGTAAAAGCTCACGCCGGGGCCATCAAGGTCGAGACAGAAAATTGGACCTTTTTAAAGTGAAACAAAGAGATAACAAAATGCTTAGGGAATTCGTGTCGAGGTTTCAAATGGAACGAATGGACCTGCCTCCGGTTGCGGACGATTGGGCCGTTCAGGCGTTCACTCAAGGACTCAACCCCCAGAGCTCCTTGGCTTCACAGCAGCTGAAACAGAATTTGATAGAGTACCCGGTGGTAACTTGGGCTGATGTCCATAACAAGTACCAGTAAAAAATCAGAGTCCGATCTTGCCCAAAGAGACCCCAACCTGATGTGTAAGTATCATGGCATTCACGGCCACATGACCGAAGACTGCCGACAACTAAGTGAAAAAGTGGCCTGGTAATTCAATAACGAGCACCTCCGAGAATTTCTGAGTGATCGAGCCAAAAATCACTTCAGGAATACGGACTCAAACAAACAGACCGAGCAAAAGGAACCTCAACACATCATCAACATGATTATTGGTGGAGTCGACGTCCCCCAGGGGACAATGCTAAAGCGCACTAAGTTGTCCATTACAAGGGAAAAAGGAACCCGAGATTACATGCCGGAGGGGACCATCTCTTTCAATGATGAGGACGCTGAAGGCATCGTGCAACCGTATAATGATGCACTGGTAATATATGTACTCATAAATAATTCTCGATTTAAGCGTGTGTTAATTGATCTAGGTAGCTCGTCCAATATTATTAGATCGAGGGTCGTAGAGCAGTTGGGTCTACAAGACCAAATAGTGCCTGCAGTCCGGGTTTTAAATGGATTAAACATGGAATGTGAAACTACTAAAAGGGAGATAACACTGCTGGTGAACACCACCCGGGGCCATTCAGGAAACGAAGTTCTATGTGATTGAGAGGATATGAAATATAATGCTCTATTTGGAAGGCCATGGATTCACAACATGAGGGCAATACACTCGACACTACACCAGTTACTGAAGTTCACCACACCGGGAGGGATCGAGACAGTTTACGGAGAGCAGCTAGCCACAAAAGATATGTTCGCGGTTGATGAGGTAATCCCGATGTTTGCACTCTCGACATCAAAGAACTTGGAGCCGGTTAGGAAAGAAGAAACTGAATAGCAATCACCGACACTGGCCCCGACCGAAGCGGAGAAACAAGAAGCAGGCGAGGATGATGATTACGGAGTTCCTAGATCGTTCATCACCCCTGATGATTTCGATGCCACCAAATTGATGGTAGAGGAGCTGGAGCTAGTCATACGGATCGAATATTTGCCCGATTGGAAGGTATACCTGGGCACGGGGTTAACTCTCGAGCTCAGGAAAAAACTCATTAATTTCCTTATAGCTAACGTAGATTGTTTTGCTTGGTCCCATCTAGACATGACAAGGATCCTGCCAGAAATAACCACTCACAAGCTAAGCTTGGATCTGAAGTTCTGCCCGGTTAAACAGAAGAGGAGGCCTCAGTTCGAAGTAAAGCATGCATTCATCAAAGACGAGGTATCCAAACTCCTTAGAATATGTTCCATTGGGGAAGTTAAGTACCCGGATTGGTTGGCTAACGTAGTAGTATTGCCTAAAAAGGGAAATAAATTAAGAATGTGCGTAGATTACAAAGACTTGAACAAGGCGTACCCCAAGGAATCTTTTTCTTTGCCTAACATCGATCGCATAATCGATGCAACGGCTGGGCACGAGATACTCGGCTTTCTCGACGCCTATTCTGGGTACAACCAATCCGGATGGAACCGGGCGATCAAGAAAAAACTTCCTTTATCACTAAATTCGGCACCTACTGTTATAACGTAATGTCGTTCGGACTAAAAAATCGCCGGTGACACTTAAAATCTAGTAAATCGGATGTTCGAAGAACAAATAGGAAAATCAATGGAATTTTACATTGACGACATGTTAGTTAAGTCCCTACGAGTAGAGGACCATTTGAAACATTTGCAGGAAACCTTCAACATACTGAAGAAATAGAATATGGAGCTGAACCCGGAGAAATGCGCATTCGGGGTCAGATCAGGGAAGTTCCTTGGATTCGTGGTGTCCAACCGAGGGATCGAGATCAATCCCGATAAAATCAAAGCTATAGAAGATATCACCGTGGTGGACAGTGTCAAGGTCGTTCAGAGACTAACCGAGCGCATAGCCGCCCTAGGCCAGTTCATATCGAGGTTTTCCGATAAGAGCCATCGGTTCTTCTCATTATTGAAGAAGAAGAATAATTTTTTGTGGACCGCGGAGTGTCAGCAAGCTTTGGAAGAATTCAAACAGTACCTTTGGAGTCCACCCTTGCTCCATACTCCGAAGGCAGACGAGCAGTTGTACCTATGCTTAGCGGTATTCGAGATAGCGGTAAGTGGAGTCTTAGTCTGGGAAGAGGAAGGTACGTTGTTTCCTATCTATTATGTTAGTAGAACTCTAAGCGAGGCCGAAACAAGGTACCTTCACCTAGAAAAATTGGCGCTCGCTTTGCTAAGAACCTCCAGAAAGTTAAAGCCGTATTTTCAATGCCACCTCATATGCGTCATAACTTCTTACCCACTAAGGAACATAATGTACAAACCCGAGCTCTCGAGCCTATTGGCCAAATGGGCCGTAGAAATTAGCGGGTACGATATCGAATATCAACCCCGGGCTGCCATCAAATCTAAAATTTTGGCAGACTTCATGGCTGACTTTACGCAGGCTTTAATACCCGAGGTCGATAAGGAATTGTTGTTAACCTCGGGGACTTCCTTGGGAATCTAGACCCTCTTTACGGACATTGCCTCGAACATAAAGTGGTCTGGACTCAGGTAATGTAGTTAGGTAATCTATTAGAACTGTGAAATTGACTAACAATGAAGCCGAGTATGAGGCCATGATTGCATGTCTCGAATTGGCTAAAAGCCTGGGGGGTGAAGTGGTCAAAATTAAGTGGGACTCCCTCCTTGTCGTAAATCAAGGCAATGGGACATTCGAAGTAAAGGAGGAACAAATGCGAAGGTACTTAGACAAATTATATGTAACGCTGCATCGATTCAAGGAATGGACCCTACAGCACGTACACCGGGATCAAAATAGCGAAGCTGATGCTCTGGCTAACTTGGGGTCATCGGTTGATGACGATGAATTCAGCTCAGGAACGGTCGTATAGCTCATGAAATCAGTAGTGGAAGAAGGCCATGCCGAAATAAACTCAACTAGTTTAACTTGGGACCGGAGAAACGAGTATATAGACTACTTGAAGACTGGGAAGTTGCCTTAGGATCCTAAAGAATCGAGAGCTCTGCGCGCGAAGGCGGCCAGGTTTAGCTTGTCCTAAGGTACTCTGTTCAGAAGAACGTTCGATGGCCCACTCTCCATATGCTTGGGGCCAGGAGACACCGAATATGTTTTGAGGGAAGTTCAGGAAGGCACCTACGGAAACTATTTGGGGGCAGAATCTTTGGTTTGTAAGATAATCAGAGCTGGCTATTACTGGATCGACATGGAGAAAGATGCAAAAGGCTTTGTACGGAGATGCGACGGCTGTCAGAGGCATGCACCAATGATCCATCAACCCAGAGAGCTACTACATTCGGTCTTGTCACCTTGGCCGTTCATGAAGTGGGGAATGGACATTGTTGGTCCCTTGCCGTGGGCACCCGGTAAGGCTCAATTCATATTGTTTATGATCGACTATTTTTCTAAATGGGTCGAAGCTCAAGCGTTCGAGAAGGTCCGGGAAAAGGAACTCGTCGTCTTTATTTAGGACCACATAATATCCGGTTCGGAATACTGGTCGAGATAGTGTGTGATAAAGGGAAGCAGTTCATCGTCAGCAAAGTAAGCAAAATTTTCGAGGACCATAATATCAAAAAGATCTTGTCAACACCCTATCACCCTAATGGGAACGGACAGGCAGAATCTACAAACAAGACCATACTTCAAAACCTGAAGAAAAGGTTGACCGATGCCAAAGGAAAGTGGAAGAAAATTCTGCCCGAAGTCTTGTGGGCATACCGTGCAACCTCGAAATCTAGTACACACCTGGAACCCGAACGATGGGAAGCTGGGGCCGAATTGTGAAGGACAATATTGAGTCATCAGGATTACCGGTAAAAGTTCGTAAACTCGAAGCAGGAAACGGTGCAGAGCTACCGAACAACTGGAACGTGACACACTTAAAGCGGTACTACTGCTAAGGTACAACCTCATTTACCTTTTTATAATATTACGAATCGGACTAACACTTCCAGGCAACAACTAAAGGAGAATATGACTATTAGGTCTGAAAGCACGCGTTGCACTCTTTTTCCTTTGAACCGGTTTTGTCCCAAATGGGTTTTTCGGTAAGTTCTTTAAAGAGGCAACAGTAAATTGTGCTAACTTTTCGAAGACCGGTTTTAAATCGGAGCCAATGGTCTCATCAACAGTATCTGAGCCTTCTCAATATCGACCTCGAATACTGGGGGCCATCACCCTCGGGTCAAGCTTCTTAGCAAGGAAAGAAGAAAACTTTGTTCTTGAACAGTCTAGGCTCGATGATTAGGATTTATTGTAAGGGTCAAATGGTCAAGTGAACCGTGCCCGCGTAAGCCACCTTAGCCATAATACAAGCTTTTACACGTTTTTAATCTTGTACGTTACACACAGAAATGAAAGGAAGTTTTTGCCTTGCTATTACATACTTTTGCTTATTAAAGCGTCGAGCCTAAGGGCTATTCCTACCCGGGGATTATCGAGCCCAAAGGCCACCCCTATCCAAGCCTAAAGGGCTACCCTCACTTGGGGACTGACTTCCGGAATAAGTTCGAGCGGCTCAGATCATCAAAACCCGGAGGCACAAAACCTATTATGTAATGCCTAAACCTAAAAGGCTATGGCCGCCCTAAAAAATAGCTCGGAGACGTCCAAAACCCGTAATCAAAACGTAAGGCCTTCAACAAAATTCTAAACTTGTTAAAAGGTTATCCTCGGCAGAGGCATTGTCTAAGAACACTTAAGCATCTTGGGAAAACTTCCGGTCACTCTGAGTTTTCAAAACTTTCGAGCAAAAATTGCATCGAGATCAGGTTCAGTTCGGACCTTCGAAAAATAAATGACTTATTACTACGTCTAATTCTGTGCTAAGGCATTAGAAATATTTGCAATTATAAAAAGATTCTAAGACAGTGGAGACTTGAAATTGCCAAAAGGGAAAATTTTATGTATTCCGGAATATCTTTACAAAGGCCCAACAAAGACGACCTCGAACTTAACAAAAAATATGTACAAAATACAAAAACTAAAAAATCCTAAGGCATTTACGCCTGATCTCCACCTGATCTCCGCCGCAGCCCGATTTTTCACCAGAACTATTGGGGCCTTCGGATTCTTCTGAGCCCTCCTCACCTTCAGGTTCAGCTAGCTTCTTCGCCTCGACCTCATGTATTTTTGACTCCTCGATCTCGGCAGACAAGTCGAAGCTTCGAGCATAGATTTCTTCGAGGGTCTCCTTTTGGGATAGCCGCCTCACGCACTCAACAGTGGTCTTCAGGCGAGCCTTGACTGCTTCGACATCGGCTCTGTATTGAGCCAGCATCTCGTCATGATCAGCTGAGGTTATCACCAACATGGATTTCGTTATTTCGAGCTATTTACCAAGAGCGTCCCATTCCGCGCCGTGAACTCCTTCATTGGACTTCTCCTTTCTTGTTTGAGCCTCTTCGAGCATGGAGTCGGTGTTGGAGGGCATCCCTAAAATCTCAATTATACCAGACGCTTCCTTTGGAGCGGAGCCGGCGTCCTTGGGAGTCTCACTTCGGGTATCCACATCGATCTCTTGAGTCTGAGGGGAGTCGACCTCACGAGTCTCCCCCTCTGATGCCTCCTGCTCCCCAGAAAAGGTCGTCCCGTGGGCAATAAAAATAAGCTTATCCTCCGACTCGTCCCTAAGCCGAGAAGAGAGTCAGAATCCGGCACTCGAGAGCTAGAGCCCCTCCTGGGCTTACGGGCTACCCTTTTCTTTGGTTTCTTCACCTCGGAGCCTGGGGAGCCCCAAGGTTTTCTCTTTCTTTTCTTCTTTTCCTCCGTGGCAGCCCCGGGCAACCCCACAACAGAGGGATCAACAGACGGGGGCACGTCCTCGTCCCCTTCCAAAGGCCTAAGTTCGATGGTCTTAGGCAAACCTGCAATAACAAAGGGGAAGAGAAGTTAGTGTAATGAAAGATAGAAACATGGTATTAACTATTCAGAAAGAGGCCTTACCATGAGAACGGGCCTCCCATTGGCCCTTCGAGAGTCCGCGCCATGTGCGCTCGGAGTACGGCATTTGAGTACAGATGTCCTCGATCCATTCCTTTAGCCGGGGAACAACATTCACAACCACAAACATGAATGAGAAAAAAGAAATTGAAGGAAAAGAAAATCTTTGACGCTTGAGGAGAGATTACACTTACGGGATGCGTTCCACTTCTTAGGGAATGGCTTGTACTCGGGGGAAATCAAGTTTTCGGTCTTCACCCAAACAAAGAGTCCCTGCCAGCCCCTGTCTCGGTCTTTGTCAATACTCGAAAAGGGGCCTTGCTGGCCCGGTGAGTAAGTTTGATCAATCCCCCTCGGAAAATACGGGGACTGTGTAATCGAAGTAGATGATCGATCGTGAACCGACGAGACTCGGGCTTGTTCACGAAGAAGCGGAGGAGGATCACGATCCTCCATAACGATGAATGGATTTTCCCGAGGCACACATCATACCTCTTGCAAAAGTCCAGAACAACCGGGTCCACCGAGCCCATCGTGAAGAGGTAAGTGTAAACACTTAAGTACCCCTCCACGTGGGTAGTAATGGCGTCCTCGGGCCCGGGGACTACTACATCTTTGCCTTCCCAATTGTAGTCCTTTCGGACCATGGGAAGAACGTCTTCGGTCACAGAGCATATGTACCTTGATGCTCCTTCACCCCTGTCCTGTTTGCGTGAGGGTTTCTCGACCTTAAAATCCTCTGCTGTTAAGCATCCCCCGGGAATAAACACTTTCAAGGGAGGCTCGACAGTCGGTTCGTTAGTAGCTACCACAAGAGAAGCCATTTCGAGGGCAACTACTTCAGGGGCAACCGCCTCAGTTCGGCGGCCGGTTGAGAAGATGAAGAGGCAACTTGTTGAAGAATGGATTTCGGTTTTGGCCATTGTTATCTGGGAGAGGTTTGAAAATTTGAAGAAAGAATGCAAAGTTTTGGAAAAACGGGTTTTGAAGATGAAGAACAGAGTATGAAGATTTGAAGAAAATCTGGGTAAAAATATGAAAATCTCTATGAAAATTGAAAAACAAGGATGAAGATATGAAGGTTTGGATGAAGTTTGATGATAGTCAGAAAGCTCAAAGCTAATAGCTTGATCAAAAAGTAAAGAAGGAACAAAGGATGGAGGCTTTTATAGGGAAATAGGGGACAATCTGCATTCGGGGGAAACTAGCCGATGAGCGACACGTGTTCGAAGTCAGAACGACGCGACTGATGGGACGTTTCGGCTCCCTCTTCGTAACGTACGAAGGAAGGAACCTGAGAACATCTGTCGTTTCCCATCGTTTCGGCAAGCCTACTCTTTGAGAAACGAGGGGACTATCTGTATACAGGTGAAACCGAGCCTAATGAGCACTCCGATTTCCCGGGGAGGCAAACGGAGCAAGGACGTGAATGTAAGGAATCAGAATCAAAGCGAGGAGCCTCTTGTACCAGGGCCCGAGCAAAATACCTACCTTCGGAGCCATCGGGACCACGTCCCCGGTTTGGTTCGAGTCCCAAGACCTCAAAGAGTATTATTACCAAACAACCGCACACGACTAAAGGATCGTGATGTCTGTTCCAATTCGAATATCACATCGTGAATCTCGGACTGTATCGGCAAAAAATCAGTGATTAGCGAAAAGGAAGATTTTTACCTTTCTTAGAATTGTACCTAGGGTAAAGCTCCCCTACTATATAAAGGGGAAGCTTATTATTCATTAGACACATTGTAACACGCATACCAAGGCAATATACTTCTGTTCTCTCTAAAAGTTATAAAGTTTTTTTTTTTTTGTTCATAAGTTCTTCATAAGTGCAAGCTCAGAATTGAAGGCAGGTTCCTCGTTAAGCCTTTAACCGAGCTCGGGTACTCTTATCATTGGTTTGGCTACTAATAACGTCTTTTATTTTCTTAATCTAAGGTCATTGATCACTTGTATTGAATTAATCCATAATCCTTAAAACAGCATATAAATTCAATTGTTATCCGTTTTTAAGGGTAAACAAAGTTATACAAGGAGAAGCAAAAATTTCTCTACTAATTTCTACTCAAAATAAATTGTGCCGCCTTTTACACGGTGAAAAAGATGGATGCTGCCACAAAAATATGATCAATAACTCAAGAAAAAATCTTTGAAATATTTTGAATCTTCCTGTTAATGCGTTTTATGTGTGTTTCAAAATTTTGCAATTCTCTTATTGGATCAAACTCAGTTTTCTTGGATATTCATCAATGTCTTGTTAGATTAATTAGTGTTTGATGAGAGTATTTGAGAAGAGGTTGTTTTGTCCCTCAATCATGGGCGGATCTACGTGTATGGTTATGGGTGCTCGAGCACCCATTAATCTCGACTCGGAGTATGTATAGTTATATAGAGAATTTAAGAAAAAGGATATAATAAATCAGCAAGCACCCAGGTAACAAAGAGCTAGGTGGGTGCTTTGGTTTATGATGGGTGCTAGAGCACTATAAAAGCCAAAGGGTGAGGGATCGAATATCACTCCTTGCAAGTTTTTTTCCCTCAATTTTTTCTTATATTATCAAGCATTTTCTTTTGCCCCAATCATGAGGTCCTCTTTTTAATCTTTTCAGTTTTCACTAACTACTTTTTTGAGCCAATATTACTTTTATTTTTTTGCTTCTGACTTTGTTTTATCTTTTTTTTTCTTTGCTTTTCTTTTCTTACTTTATCTAATTAATTATAGCAAAGAAAGAAAAAGAAAATTTGCTTTAGAAAAATAAAGAATCCTTCCCGAACTGCAAAATCTATAGATCTTTTTCTTGCTAATTGTGTTATCCATCACAGTTTCACGACGTCTATAATATTAATATCATGGTTTTCTAATTAAATTTTTTTATTATATTTAAATAGTTGCATACTTATACGATGGGATTGATAGTAACTTTACGTCAAAAAAATATAAGCACCCACGAAACTAAAATCCTGGATCCGCCACTGCCCTCAATAGAAAAAGAACGAAAGAAAGAAGTGTTTAAAAGCACTTCTTTGTCTTATATGGTTTGAATATTTTGAAAGCGTTTTGAAGGGAAACTAGAATTTGACTATATTATTAATAGCCAAGATTGGGCACTACTTGGGGCACTTGGGCCTTGGGTCAATTAAAATAGTCCGAAATTTACTTTGTTAATCACCTATTAATTTTGTTAATTTAATAAAAACGTTTTAAATTATTAAAACATTTTAACAGTTTACTAATTTTGAAAATGTGACTATTAGTTTTAAAAGGTGCCTGTTGGCAAATGTTGAGTCTGTTAATTCTAACAGACACCTAAAAGGGTTTATAAATACCCCATTCCTCTCCAAAATGAAAATATCATAGAAAAACAAAGTTTGTTCCGGTGAAAATTCGAGTTAATTACTGATACTCGAATTTCAGAGGCTTTGAAGAACCCTAGAGAAATTCTGCCATAATCCCTTCAGCAACGAAATTAGGAGGCTTAAATTCCTTAAGAACATTGATTACACTATCAAGACCTAATTATTTCATCTCATATTCTATTATTTTTTCTAACATGTCTCTCTATGACTCGTCCTGGTGGAGCCACATTCCTTGTTCGTGAACGGAAAGCTTTTTACACCATAAAGCAACATGATGGAATTTGTATGAATGGGGTTACCTATCAGTTGAGTCACGTTTCGTGAAATATAGTTGCTTTTGATGTTAAAGCTAAACATGTACGATTACGTGTTTATTATGCAAAAGTTATTTTTTTTAACGTAAAAATTATTTAACTTTATGTTCATTACTTAAAAGTTATTTTTCTTTCTTTGTTACATAATTTTTTTTTATTTATTTATTACAAAAGTCACTTTGACCAGATTTTATAATTTGATGTTAAAAAAATTCCTGATACAGAAAGAGAGAGAATTAGCCGAAGAGGGAACTTTTTATTTAATATCATGGGAAAACCTTTCCAAATATCATCATCAAGTTTAAACTGCATGGTGTTTTAATAACCATAGCTCAAGAGAAATAATGGATGCAATCTTTTTTAGTAGTTAATTACATTTACTTTTAACTCGCGAAAGCCACTCACAATCTCCCTTCTAGTTGATGCAAATGATTAGAGGCTTGGGTTTGGAATTCTATCACTTTTAAATTATTGAGTTCTAAATTAATAATTTGTATATATGTTCTAGTAAGGCTCAGCGACTTGGGTATTTTTTTTTTTTTGGACGGGGAGAGGGTGTTAAAGAACTCCTAAAATAAGAGTAGCGATCAAAATGATTTTGCGGGTCATTACAATCTTGTTTTTAATTTTATGACCTCATCTCTTTTGTTACACATGACAAATTTACTTTTACACATAAGAGATCTATTATTACTTTTACACATGATTTTGCGGGTCCTCCTCAAAATTGCTTTTAGGGCATCTTAGATATTGTCTCTCAACACATTTATTATTGTTATATATTAACTTGAGCTCGTTACCCATAAAATTCAATTAATAACTCATAAACTTTAACTCCTGAATTCGACTATGATGTCACTCATGCTATCGTTTTTTGTGATATAACTAGTGTATGACACCATAGACTAATAATACATAACAATGAAAACAAATTAAAGACAAACACAACATACGATATATATATATATTTAAGACATGATTAGGGTACAAACATTTGACGGTGCAATTTGTTGCAACATACAGCTGAAGCAATTACAAATTGCTTTATTATTAAACGACGTACACACACGACATTAATTCGAAAATATCCATTTAACGAAGGAGACAAATTCTAGTCTTCTCCTCTGGAAAATAATGGCAAGTCCTGCAAATAATACCGTCTGAGCAATCGTTGTTTGTTTGACATTGTCTCTGGCAAGTGAGTAATGCATTTATAAACAAAGTTTGTTCCATGGCAGCTACCTCCAAAGGTAAATCACGTACAGCCATAACCAGCATGTTTGGCGACCCTGAAAATTTGGCTGTATATATAACATCATTAGGAAAAAACTAAATGATACAATCATATGTTACAATGGTGTTAGGTGTGGAGCCTGATTAATATTCTCTGTAATTGTAAATACTCTTAATTAATAATATAT
>MCJB01012663.1:228017-260190 GCA_002018475.1 Nicotiana obtusifolia
CGCCGTGGAAGTTCACCTAAGGGGGTGTTACCACGGAAAATCTCTCTCTGTCTCTCGCTCTCTCTCTCTACCTTAACTTTACTCTCTTCAAGATTTCTTCATCTTCTTCATCAGATCAGAGTGTTTGAGTGAATCGATCCTAACAACTGGTATACTTTAATTCTTGGATTGTTATTACTACTACTGTATTATTTTCTTTCCCTTCGATTTTCTTAATATCTTGTTGTTACTGTTGTTAGATTAGTTGGTGTTTGATGGAGTATTCGAGAAGAGGTTGTTTTATCTCTCATTGAAAAAAGAAAGAAAGGAAGAAGTGTTTGAAAGCACTTCTTTGTCTTATGTAGTTTGAATATTTTTAAGGATATTTTGGAGGGAAATTGAAATTTGACTATATTATTAATAGTCAAGATTGGACACGTGGGCTTGAGCCAATTAAGTAGCCCGGATTTAATATTTTAATCACCTATTATTTTATTAATTAATTAAAAATGTATTTTAATTAAATTTCATAAAAACGTTTTTAACAATTTTCTTTTTAAATTCAAAAGGTGACTATTGGTTTTAAAGGTGCCTTTTATGAAGAGATGAATCTGTTAATTCCAACAGACTCCTAGAGGTATTATAAATACCCATATCTTCGGCAAAACGAAAGATATCTGAAAATTTTGATCTCTTTCTCTTTTACTTTTCTACAACTCACAAATATTATGTTCTTGTGGGAAATTTGAGTTAGCCAAGGTTCTACCAAAACAACCTCTTTGCCCTTTCAGGGTTGGGGTAAGGACTGCGTACACGCTGTACTCCCCAAACCCTACTTGTGAGAAATCACTAGGTCTGTTATTGTTGTTGTTGCTGTTGTAATCATATGTCGCTACTAGAAACACGTGTTTTTTTGACGAACTTCTGACGAGAACGCGCTCACCCGTAGGGGTAGAGCTAGAAGGTTAACTATGGGTTCGGCAAAATCCAGTAACTTTTTCCCAAACTCTGTCTTTGTTTTAAGAAATTCACTAAATATATGTACAAAAATTTAATTTAGAACTCAGTTACTAACACCTTATATTGCTATCTTAAAATTTAGAACCAATAAGTTCAAATCTTGGCCTCGCCTTTATCGAAAACTATTTTCGACTGTTTCCCTATGTAAATTTCAAATTTCCGATAAATTTTGACAAGAACGTCCATCAGAAAAATGCGTGTTTGTAGTAGTGTGTAACTTAAACGTGCATGCACATGCACTCATAGTAACATATGGTTATATTTTTAAAAAAATTATTAGAGCTAGTGAAGGGAGTTATTAATAAAAATTACTCACCAACTGTAGCGACCCAGAGGAGGAGCATGAACACAGATAATTGCTTTTGGAAAGAAGCCATTCTTCTATGAAGGTATAGATTGATATTTTTAGAAATTGTTTTGTGTTCCAAGAGTGCAAAAAGGGTAGAATTTATACCCAATGAAGGGAGCTAAATTTGTTAAATAAAAAATAGAATGATTAAACGAGAATTGCATGTAACAATAGTTTATTTACCTATTTTGTTTGTGTAATGTACATTTGTGCAATATTTATTGGTTAATAGTTTGACTATGGTTGATCTTGGTCTGGAAAATTAGGTGTGTAATTAATACTCTATGTAGGGGAGCTTTGAATCAATAATGAAGTTGTCTTTGTATGACCTATATGTCACGGGTTCAAGCAGTGAAATCAGCCACCGATGCTTGCATCAAAGTAGGCTGCCTACATTACACTCTCATGGGGTGCGGCCCTTCTCCCTACCCGGCGTGAACGCGAAATGCTTTATGCACCGGGATCCTATATACTGACGTGATAGCATATCAAGTAGATTAAATTAAGGGGTTTGGATTATGAAGATTAAGTTACCTGATTATAAATTATAATGATTGCTTTGATTTAGATTTCATAATTTTCTAATACTTCAAAAAATTAAGTGTTAGCATACTGAAATATACATAAATGGGCATAATTTGCATGCATGTGGGGTAAAAATGGGGAACAATCCCACCTGAATCCTACCAAGAAAATCAATTATACATATGTGGGACTGACAACTAATTAAATTCTACTAAAATGGAGAAGCTTCTGTCGAATTATGATTGGAAAGATAATTTAGGTTGATTCTTGAATATGAATACGAGAAAAAAGAGCAGAATCGAACTCTTGTGTACAAATTCAATTTTTATGTATATATATTTATATAAATATATTTTTATTATAACATTGTTGGCCAGATTTCATGTTTTAAAAAGATAGAGTACAAATACTAAAATACTACAATATTAATAGAGTGCATCTTTTGTTGGCGTCACTTAATTTGTTGGCCTAAGCTTTTGATAAGGATTAGATTATCAGTTGATGTTTAGGGATCTAATGACATTGTGTTCTATAGTCCTTTGGCTCACTTTCGCTTGTTTGATTTCTAGAAAAGAATGGTTGGAAGTTAACTTTCATCCAGAAGGAGCAACAACAAAGAAGATTTTCCTAAGAATTTTAGTTCCACTTCTATATTTAATCAAGGTTAGTGAATGTGTAAAAAAAAAAACATCAAGAATGAACTGTCACGACCAAAAATCCCAACCATGATCGTGATGGCGCCTCTCATGAAGACAAAGCCAACCAATTCAAACTAAACTTCATCTAAACAGTTAAACAATACGAAAATATTATAAGTATGGTTTAATAACAGTAATTTGCGGAAAAATATAGTGAACCATCCCGACTACAGCCTGAACCGGGATGTCACCAAGTCATGAGCAACTAATGAAATCCTAATAATAAGATTACTATTACAATATCTCTTGCACAATTATTTTGAAGAAAGTGTAAACAACAAGATAAAAGAGATACGGGGCTGCGGACGCCAACAGCTACCTCGTAGTCTCTAAATCACCGCCCTGACAGTAGTAGTCAATGTCTCGGAGCGGAACCGATAACGCCTGAATCTGCACACATGGTGTAGGGAGTAATGTGAGTACTTCCAACTCAGTGAGTAATAATTATAAATAACAACTGAAAGTAAGAAAACCCATAAGGCACAAAGCAATCCATAATGAAACAGTAAAACATGTAAATGTTTCAAGTAAATAACATGAAGTAAAGGAAAACAACAATACCAGCCCCTCGGGCTACATTTCACATCATATCTCGTGGCAGCGTGCCACCCGATCCCATGGGTACCCATGCTCACTGGGGGTGTACAGACTCCGGGAGGGGCCCCTTACGGCCCAAGCGCAATATCTCGTGGCGACGTGCCACTCGATCCTATTTACATCATATCTCGTGGCGGCATGCCACCCGATCCCATTTACATCATTTAAAATGTCATTTAAATCTCAAAACTGAGTAAAAGTAATGAATTCAAACAGTGAAGAAACAATGATAAATACCCCTGAAGGGTTCACATAACCGGCACGAAACCCAAATATGGCAATCAGCCCAAACCAAGATGATATCAAATAAGTTTCAATCAAATATGTAGTAAAATCATCAATCGGGACGGACCGAGTCACAATTCCCAGTAATAAACGACCCCACGCTCATCATGGAGCGCGTGCCTCAACTCAATATAGCACTTACAATGTGTAAAATCTTGGAGAAATTCTGCCGTAACCCCTGCAACAACGAAATTAGAAGATTTAAATTCCTTAAGGACATTAACTACACTATCAAAACCTAATTATTTCGTCTCATATTCTGTTATTTTTTCTAACATGTCTCTCTATGACTCGTCCCGGTGGAACCACATTCCTTGTTCCTGAACGGAAAGCTTTTTACACCATAAAGCAACATGATGGAATTTGTGCGAATGGGGTTATCTATTAGTTGAGTCACGTTTCGGGAAATATAGTTGCTTTTGATGTTAAAGTTAAATACGTCCAGTTATTTAATTTTGTGTTCGTTACGTAAAAGTTATTTTTTTTATTACGTAAAAATCATTCAATTTTGTGTTCATTACTTAAAAATCACTTTTTTTTTGTTACATAAAAATTATTTTACTTTATTTATTTATCATGAAAGTCACTTTGACCAGATCTTATAATTTGATGTTAAAGCTAAAATTTCAGGATTATACAGACGTGGATATTATCTATAAATTATAACCTACCTTATTATAACCCGATAGAAGTGAAGGCAAAATAGCAATCATAAATTATGGGCAGAATTTTGGCCGTGACATGAATTTGTGGATTTTAGAAAAGACGCAAGAAGGATGGGAAAAGCATATTATTGTTTTTATTTGGACAGGGGAGGGGGTGTTAATGAACTCCTAAAATAAGAGTAAAGGTATCTGTATACAGCGGTCAAAATGATTTTGCGGGTCATTATAATCTTGTTTCTAGTTTTATGATTCCATCTCTTTTCTTACACATGAGAGATTTACTTTTACACATAAGAGATTGACTTTTTATATATCAAAAATTTTAAATTTTTTTTTTTCATAGTTTCAAACATTAGAAAAAGTCATGAAGCCAATTTCCTCCTCAAAATTGCTTTTAGGGCATTGTAAGTTCAAATCTTAGATATTGTCTCTCAACACATTTATTATTATTATTATTATATATTAACTTGAGCTTGTTATATTAACGCATAAAATTCAAATACTAACCCATAAATTTTAACTCCTGAATTCGACTATGATGTCACTCATGCTATCATTTTTTATGATATAACTAGTGTATGACACCATAGACTAATAATACATAACAATGAAAACAAATTAAAGACAGACACAACAACATACGATATATATATTTAAGACATGATTAGGGTACAAACATTTGACTGTGCAATTTGTTGCAACATACAGCTGAAGCAATTACAAATTGCTTTATTATTAAACGACGTACACACACGACATTAATTCGAAAATATCCATTTAACGAAGGAGACAAATTCTAGTCTTCTCCTCTGGAAAATAATGGCAAGTCCTGCAAATAATACCGTCTGAGCAATCGTTGTTTGTTTGACATTGTCTCTGGCAAGTGAGTAATGCATTTATAAACAAAGTTTGTTCCATGGCAGCTACCTCCAAAGGTAAATCACGTACAGCCATAACCAGCATGTTTGGCGACCCTGAAAATTTGGCTGTATATATAACATCATTAGGAAAAAACTAAATGATACAATCATATGTTACAATGGTGTTAGGTGTGGAGCCTGATTAATATCTCTGTACTGAAATATATTAATTAACAAGATAAACCTCAGCGCTGAGGTTGTCGGGGGGTGTGGGGGGCAGAGCCTGATTAATATTCTCTGTAATTGTAAATACTCTTAATTAATAATATATACCCCACCGCCGTGGAAGTTCACCTAAGGGGGTGTTACCACGGAAAATCTCTCTCTGTCTCTCGCTCTCTCTCTCTACCTTAACTTTACTCTCTTCAAGATTTCTTCATCTTCTTCATCAGATCAGAGTGTATGACACCATAGACTAATAATACATAACAATGAAAACAAATTAAAGACAAACACAACATACGATATATATATATATTTAAGACATGATTAGGGTACAAACATTTGACGGTGCAATTTGTTGCAACATACAGCTGAAGCAATTACAAATTGCTTTATTATTAAACGACGTACACACACGACATTAATTCGAAAATATCCATTTAACGAAGGAGACAAATTCTAGTCTTCTCCTCTGGAAAATAATGGCAAGTCCTGCAAATAATACCGTCTGAGCAATCGTTGTTTGTTTGACATTGTCTCTGGCAAGTGAGTAATGCATTTATAAACAAAGTTTGTTCCATGGCAGCTACCTCCAAAGGTAAATCACGTACAGCCATAACCAGCATGTTTGGCGACCCTGAAAATTTGGCTGTATATATAACATCATTAGGAAAAAACTAAATGATACAATCATATGTTACAATGGTGTTAGGTGTGGAGCCTGATTAATATGTGATGTACTGACATATATTAATGTTCACGCGGATCAACCTCAGCGCTGAGGTTGTCGGGGGGTGTGGGGGGCAGAGCCTGATTAATATTCTCTGTAATTGTAAATACTCTTAATTAATAATATATACCCCACCGCCGTGGAAGTTCACCTAAGGGGGTGTTACCACGGAAAATCTCTCTCTGTCTCTCGCTCTCTCTCTCTACCTTAACTTTACTCTCTTCAAGATTTCTTCATCTTCTTCATCAGATCAGAGTGTTTGAGTGAATCGATCCTAACAACTGGTATACTTTAATTCTTGGATTGTTATTACTACTACTGTATTATTTTCTTTCCCTTCGATTTTCTTAATATCTTGTTGTTACTGTTGTTAGATTAGTTGGTGTTTGATGGAGTATTCGAGAAGAGGTTGTTTTATCTCTCATTGAAAAAAGAAAGAAAGGAAGAAGTGTTTGAAAGCACTTCTTTGTCTTATGTAGTTTGAATATTTTTAAGGATATTTTGGAGGGAAATTGAAATTTGACTATATTATTAATAGTCAAGATTGGGCACGTGGGCTTGAGCCAATTAAGTAGCCCGGATTTAATATTTTAATCACCTATTATTTTATTAATTAATTAAACATGTATTTTAATTAAATTTCATAAAACGTTTTTAGCAATTTTCTTTTTAAATTCAAAAGGTGACTATTGGTTTTAAAGGTGCCTTTTATGAAGAGATGAGTCTGTTAATTCCAACAGACTCCTATAGATATTATAAATACCCATATCATCGGCAAAACGAAAGATATCTAAAAAATTTCATCTCTTTATCTTTTACTTATTTTCTACAACTCACGAATACTCTATTCTTGTGGAAAATTCGAGTTAGATGCTGAAACTCAAATTTTAGAGGCTTTGTAAAATCTTGGAGGAATTATGCTATTATTCCTGCAGCAACAAAGTGAGAAGCTTAATATCCTCAAGGACAGTGATTACACTATCGAAGCCTGATTATTTCATCCCATTATTTTCTAGCAACTGCTTGTTGCCACTTCTTTTTATTCATATTTTTTTAGCCGAGGTCTACCAATACAACCTCTCTGCCCTCTCAGGGTAGGGGTAAGGACTGCATACACGCTACACTCCCCAGACCCTACTTGTGGAAAATCACTAGGTCTGTTGTTGTTGTTGCTGTTGTCATCATATGTCGCTACTAGAAACATGCGTTTTTCTGACGAACTTCTTGCGCTCACCCGTAGGGGTAGAGCTAGAGGGTTAACTACGGGTTCGGCGGAATCCAGTAGCTTTTTTCCAAACTCTGTCTTTGTTTTAAGAAATTCACTAAATATATGTACAAAAATTTAATTTAGAACTCAGTTACTAACACCTTATATTGCTATCTTAAAATTTAGAACCAATAAGTTCAAATCTTGACCTCCCCTCTGATATCGAAAACGGTTTTCGACTGTTTCCTATGAAAATTTCAAATTTTCGAAAAATTTGACAAGAACGTCCATAAGGAAAACACGTGTTTGTAGTAGTGCGTAACTTAAACACTCATAGTAACATTTGGTTATATTTTTAAAAAAATTATTAGAGCTAGTGAAGGGAGTTATTAATAAAAATTACTCACCAACTGTAGCGACCCAGAGGAGGAGCATGAACACAGATAATTGCTTTTGGAAAGAAGCCATTCTTCTATGAAGGTATAGATTGATATTTTTAGAAATTGTTTTTGTGTTCCAAGAGTGCAAAAAGGGTAGAATTTATACCCAATGAAGGGAGCTAAATTTGTTAAATAAAAAATAGAATGATTAAACGAGAATTGCATGTAACAATAGTTTATTTATTTACAGATTTATTAAGAGTGCTAGCTCTTCATACTATTTTGGTTATGTAATGTACATTTGTGCAATATTTATTGGTTAATAGTTTGACTATGGTTGATCTTGGTCTGGAGATTACGTGTGTAATTAATACTCTATGGATGCTTGAGAAGGGGAGCTTTGGACCAATAATGACATTGTCTTTGTGTGACCTATATGTCACGGGTTCAAGCAGTGAAATCAGCCACCGATACTTGCATCAAAGTAGGCTGCCTACATTACACTCTCATGGGGTGCGGCCCTTCTCCCTACCCGGCGTGAACGCGAAATGCTTTATGCACCGGGATCCTATATACTGACGTGATAGCATATCAAGTAGATTAAATTAAGGGGTTTGGATTATGAAGATTAAGTTACCTAATTATAAATTATAATGATTGCTTTGATATAGATTTCGTAATTTTCTAATACTTCAAAAAATTAAGTGTTAGCATACTGAAATATACATAAATGGGCATAATTTGCATGCATGTGGGGTAAAAATGAGGCACAATCCCACCTGAATCCTACCAAGAAAATCAATTATACAATATGTGGGACTGACAACTAATTAATTCTACTAAAAAGGAGAAGCTTCTGTTGAATTATGATTGCAAAGATAATTTAGGTTGATTCTTGAATATGAATAAGAGAAAAAAGAGAAAAATTGGAATTTCGGCCGAATATTGATTCACCCAACCTTAACCTATAATTTCTCACTCATTTATATCAATTACATCCATTAACCTCAGTAATTGAACCTTATTTTTAGCATGATCGGTATTCACACAATAGTTTATCTAAAGAGAAAGTGAACACTCACTTAAAATAAACGTCTAGACAAAAATTCATTTATATAACTCACACCCAATTTTTCAAATCAACTAGCAATGCACCAAAGTTCCTCACAAAATGGCATGCATGCTCACAAATGAAAGCCTGAGTTAGTTTAGTTCTCAAATCAGCGATTCATTCTCAGATTCAGAAAGGGCAATATACTCTACACTTCTAGCTAGCAGTAAAGAAATATTAAACAAATATCTTATATTAAATAGATGGGCATGAATAATCTTTTCAAGATCTGAGCCCACTCAAGATCGACCTCGAATACTGGGGGCCATCACCCTCGGGTAAAGCTTCTTAGCAAGGAAAGAAGAAAACTTTGTGCTTGAACAATCTAGGCTCGATGGTTAGGATTTATTGTAAAGGTCAAACGGTCAAGTGAACCGTGCCCGCGTAAGCCACCTTATCCAAATACAAGCTTTTACACTCTTTTAATCTTGTACGTTACATACAGAAATGAAAGGAAGTTTCTACCTTGCTATTACATACTTTTGCTTCTTAAAGTATCGAGCCTAAGGGCTATTCCTACCCGGGGATTATCGAGCCCAAAGGCGACCCTTATCCAAGCCTAAAGGGCTACCCCCACTTAGGGACTGACGTCCGAAATAAGTTCAGGCGGCTCAGATCATTAAAACCTGCAAGCACAAAACCTATTAGGTAATGCCTAAACCTAAAAGGCTATGGCTGCCCTAAAAAATAGCTCGAAGACGTCCGAAACACGTAATCAAAACGTAAGACCTTCAACAAAATTCTAAACCTGTTAAAAGGTTATCCTCGGCAGAGGCATTGTCTAAGAACACTTAAGCATCTTGGGAAAATTTCCGCTCACTCTGAGTTTACAAAACTTTCGAGCAAAAATTGCATCGAGATCAGGTTCTGTTCGGACCTCCAAAAAATAAATGACTCATTACTACGTCTGATTATGTGCTAAGGTGTCACGACCCAAAATCCCAACCTGGTCGTGATGGCGCCTCTCGTGAGGACAAGGCAAGCCAAACCAATACAACTGCTCTTAAACAGTTAAACCATGTAATTTAAAACAAGAATAAATAAACAACAAGGTAGTTCGGAATATATATATATATAAAGTACCATCCCGACTACAGCCCTCAGATCGGGGTGTCACAAAGTCATGAGCCACTAAAGAAGGCCTAAAGATAATATAACTATTACAATATCTTAAGCACAATTGTTTGAAAGAATTAAAGTCAACAAAAGAAAAGAGTCACGGGGCTGCGGACGCAAGCAGCTACCTCGTAATCTCCGAAGCTCCGAATCAGCAGTAGTAGTCAGTACCTCGAAGCGGGACCGCTAACGCCTGAATCTGCACACATGGTGCAGGGAGTAAAGTGAGTACTTCCAACTCAGTGAGTAATAAATGTAAATAAAGACTGAAGGTAAGAAATCACATAATGCACAAAAAAACATCATTAAAATGGTAACCATGTGTAAAGTCAGGTAGAAACTCCTTTCAAATACATGCCCCTCGGGCTTAACATCATTTACAACAGTAAAACCTTTTCAAAATCCGATTAGCAGTTGTCATTGTTACCAATCGTAACCCTACAGTTGTCATTGTTACCAACTGTATTATCAACCCATCTCCGGTTATCAGTTGTCATTGTTACCAACTGTAACCTACAGTTGTCATTGTTACCAACTGTACTATCTTTCATTATCGGTTGTCATTGTTACCAACAGTGACCTACAGTTGTCATTGTTACCAACTGGGTCATCATGATAGGTATCCTGCGCTCACTGTGGGTGGTTCAGACGTCCGGAAGGGGCTTTAGCGGCCCAAGCGCTATTTCATATCTCGTGGCGGCGTGCCACCCGATCCATATATAACGATCATTTGAAAACATCATTTAGTTTTCCAAAACCAAGTTCAAATAACGATTCAAAGAATTTTAAATACCCTTGAAGGGTTTACATAACTGGCGTGAAGCCCAAATATGACTAAAAGCCCAAATCAATATAATATGAACTCAATTTCAAACAGTTATATAGTAAAATCATTAACCGGGACGGACCAAGTCAAAATCCCCAGTAGTAAACCACCCCACGCTCGTCATCGAGCGTGTGCCTCACATCATTTAAGCACTACGAGGTGCAATTCGGGGTTTCAAACCCTCATAGCATTATTTACTATCATTACTCACCTCTAACCGGCTAAATCCTTAGCCTGCGGCGCCTTTGCCCTTTGAATTGGCCTCCACGTGCGTCGAATCTAACCAATTTCATAATAATTACGTTACATTAGGCTATGAGAACAAAACCCAAATGGAAATAATCAAGTTTACTAAGAATTTCCCAATTTTAGCAAAACCCGAGCCCCGGGCCCACTTTTCAAAATTCAGAAATTATTATCTAAACGTGTTCCTTGTCCCTTCACGAGTTTACCCATATAAGATTTGTCGTAATTCGACCTCAATTCGATCTAAATCCCCAATTTCATATTTTCTTGAAATTGAGAAGAACCCTAGGTTCTTCTCTTTCACAATTTCGTGAATTTACCATGGGATTAAACATGAAAATCTTAATCTATGAGGGATTTTAGGACATAGGATACTTACCCGATGTTTTCCTTGAGGTTCCCTCTTTATTTGTTTCCAACTTCTTTTTAATCTTCTTCTTAAACAGCCCCCAAATGTCTCTAAGGTGTTGTAATCCCCTTTCTTGCAAGATTTACCACGAAATCCACGTTGCAAGTGTGTTTGGGGTTGATTTTCGGTGGTTCTTTGGTGTTTGGAATTGCTCTCTTTCGTGGGTGTGTGTTTTGGACCTCAGAAGAGTAAAAGGGACCCTAGATCCTATTTATATTAGCTGAAAATCAAACAAAAGTGTTGAACCCAACCATTTTCGCGACCCCTTAGCTGATCTCCTTTCTTTCTTTTACAAAGATTACTCTAACTTTTTCATACGAAGTCCGATTTGGACGATTCTTTTTGCTACTGCTCCGTAATTTCAAGACGGAGCTAATTCTTCAAACGAAATTGAATTTGGAGGTCATTTACTAATTCTAATATCCATTACACCAGAAAGTATGAAGTTAACACTTTATAAAGCGACGAATTAAGTCCCGTTAACCATTCAAAATTCACCCGAGACCCCCGGGACTTTATCCGAACATGCACACATGTTCTATAACCTCATTCAAACTTGTTCCAATCTTTGGAACACTAAGATGAACATCGATTTATCAGATTTGCCTTGAAAGCAATCTTTGGAACTCTAAGGATCCGAAATTCGATCCTTCGATCCGAACTCGACCAAACGAAGTCCGAATGGTCTGAAAATTTGTACGCAAGTCCAAAATTGCATAAGGAACCTACAGCAACTTTCGGAATTTCATTCCGACTTTCGGATCAAAATTCGACCTATCAACCGGAATTCCGAACTTCCTCGATTCAATTCTCACGTTGTTCGAGGTCTATTAAATATATTCAGGTCACTCGTCTAAGTCATATATTCTATCCCGAAGCTAGTCGAGTCGTCGGATTTCAAATCCGAGCCTTCTAACTCAAAAGTCAAATCCATGGTTGACTTTAGCGACTTAGACTTTCTTAAATGAGACCATTTGTCTCATATTCTTTCAGTTACTTCGAGTACATTTAACTCGACTTAATTTCACACAATATAAATAATGAAATAGCTCGGAGAAATAAAGTGAGTCATCACATTAGGCAAGCCTCAATGCCTGGACTGGGACAGGTACGGTTTGTACAACCATCTTGAGTGGTTTAAGGTATCTCTTTGTGAAATTGCATGAGATATAGTGTGCATATTTTGCAATGCTTGTTCTTGTTCGTCAACTAAGTTGTTTCTTTTAATATGACCAAATATGCTAGTTTTACTAACAAAATAAGGTGATAAATTCGATTACTAGCTGTATGCAAGAGAGCACCGTTCAAATAACTTGCTTTTGTTATCCCATCAGTCATCTTAAAACTCAGCGAGTTGCTTTGTCTCTGAAAATACAGTACAAATACCAAAACATGCTCTGTGAAGCATCGGATTTTCCTCTGCTCAAATGTCTGTTGTATGCTTTCTAGATTGTCCAGTATATCGCATGTGGGATGCCTTCTGACACTCTTTTTCTACTTTTGCTTCCTTATCTGAGATTTCAAACATTGTAAGTCTCTCTTTAACATTGTAGATACCTATAACCAGCAGCCCCCATAATTTACCATAAAAAATACGGTGTATTAATAAATGGACCAGCTGATAAGTATCAAATGCTGAAAAACACTTTTAGATGCTGATACTAACTGTATAAATAAGTTGTTACATGATTGGATAGAAGTGCTGAAACTGATTATAATCCGTTAGTATATTTGGTATAAAGGTGATGATAAGCACATTCTCTGTTAAAATGACTGAGAAGTCCTTAAAGATATGTAAATATAAATATGAAAGTATTTTCACATTAAAAAAGATGAATGACGGAGATAGAATATAAAGATAATTAGGACTTCTGTTTTAGGAAGAGTATTTTGGAGATCACAAAAGATATTAGGAATAAAAATGGTAAAAGGTTTGATCAACCGAAAAGTGCTTGTAAGCTGAAAAATCATAAGTTGTGGGTGACCAACTTATGGCGTTTGGCTGATGACTTATTAGTACTTTTGATGTTACCAAACGTGTAGATATGCCAAGCTTATAAGCTCAGCAAAACACCCTCTATATCTTCTTTTGTTTCCTCCAATTATCAGCTGTGAGAATTGAATCCGAGGCAGCTGTCCTCACAAAAATGTGACTCTTTTTGTCTTTGCTGCCCAAATAGCTGCTTTAGGGAATCCCTTGACTATTTTATGACAACCTATAAATGGATTTAACAGTGGAAGAGCCTGAATCACCTTCCAACCGCGAAAGATCTTTCTCGTACAAATGCATAAAAATCTGATTCAAATTCTTTTCAGGGGGCGGTGTTAGTTAAGTTCTTACATAAATAATTGTTTACTCCAGCAAATTACAAGTATTTTCCAAATAGTAAGGACTTTTTAGTCTTTAAACAAAAACAGGACAAAAATTGATTTTCTGCAAACCAGAAAATTACGGCGAACTGTATTATTTCTTTATTTTTGGTGTAAAGAAAGCTTTGTAGATAGGGCTGGGCATATATCGCGTATAACCGATAGCCCAAAACCAATAAAATGTTATTGGGTTATCGATGCAGTACCTTTACTTGACATGATTGATTCCTTGTAAGAAGGACGGGGGATACTCTGTGTGGCATTTTGAACTGTAAATATAGCTGCAGCACAGCCTTTATGTTGATATTAATACAATGTTACTTTCATAAAACATATTGATTTTCTGCACTTTTAATATGCTTACCATGAACTGTTTCTTCAAACCTGAATATAATCATTATCCTATTTGGTAATAGTATATTAGTTTCTGTCATTCATTACATTGGCCAATATGTAATAACTAATGAGCCTGTTTATTAACTGCATGGTCAGCCTCAGATGCAGTTCTCTCAGCCACTGGGAGCACAGCAGTTTCAGGGTAGACAGCTACCATCTGGTGCCATTCATCATGGTATGGGTCTAAGTCAGCTCAACAAAGGAAATCAGCTGAATCGACATTTAGACCAGTTTTCTAGTCCTATGAATACTGCACTATTCAATTCTGCCCAAAGTACACCTAACTCTCAGATGTTGAGTCACAAATTTCAGTTTTTATTTTATTTGCTTCTTCATCAGGCAGCCTATCCGTAACGACTGACTCCCTTCCTTTTAAATCCAGCATTCTACATGGCATGTTTAAGGCCACAAGACTCACATGGCATTTTGTTACATTACACACATCTTTAGTCTAAGACCACAAGATTCAAAAGTCTCCCTCTTTAGTCTAAGACCACAAGATTCAAAAGTCTCCCTTATTTTCTTAAACTCCGTGTCTAGTCATACTAAGACACTTAAATTGAAACCGAGGGAGTATTTGTTTTGTCCAATAGTTTTGAGTTCAAAATCACCAGATTCTGCTGTTTTCTGCCTCTTTAAATTTATTTGGGTTTATTCTTGTTTTCTTACTGTGGCAAGTTGCAGAACTGGAGAATGAATTAAATCTTTTAACCTAATCTGCTATCTGGTCTTATTCTGCTTCCTGGTAGACCGTGGAACCTAGATATGTCTATTGAAGTGACATACTTATTCCGCTTGCTTCTTATGTGCATTAGTTGGCATTTACTTGTATTATTCAACAGCATGTTGGTGCAGAGGAACTTTCTTTCTAATTCTGCGAACTGCCCGTTCTACCAACTAGGACATCTTATACAGTTCCTATTGGATTTAAATGCAAGTTTTCTATCACATGCATTGAACTGGTATTTCACATACTGAAAATTCCGGGGATCTTTAAAATTGATGGTTCTAACTAAATATTTATTGCATTGAATGCATTGAAGCAGTTACAAAAGTATTAGAAAATTTTCATATCTATTTGGTTCCCACTCAGTTTGTCAACTAGTTTTTTCCCCTCAAAAGGCACTCATTGTTGTACAGCACATGCCATGAGGTTATTGATTAGATCAGCTGTATGTGTAGTCCTCCCCTATGACATAGATATAACTAACTTCCTCAGTATACATGCTAATGCAATGCTCATCTGATCTGTTCCGTGTCATGCTTCATTAGATCGTTTGACTATTTGCTGTGTATTGCTTTATTATCTGTTTTATTGATGAACCAGTTCACTGAGTTATCTACTATGTACGAGCTATTTCTCTGTTACTTGTTCTACCATTGAAATGTGCTGAAAGTACACATCAATTCTCAATTTGTCATGCATTCTTTTCTTGGGCTTAAAATTTCAAATATCCAATGTGCTTCGCATCATGTTAAACTTATTCGGTATGGCAGATCTCAAATATGTCAGCGATGATGTCATCACAAACTCTTCTGCCACGAATGCAGGTGTGTCAAAATGTATTACCTAGTGCTGTCGTCATGCATGCTGGAGTTATTATTAGGTCTATCTATAATTATAATTCAGGACGAGGTGAGAATGCCTCTCTGGCGTGTAAAGTGAGATCTTGTTGTCTTTAGTTAGCTTCAAAGGGAGGAAGTTCATTTGTTTTCTGTATGAGTGTTGATTGGAATTTTCTATTTTATTGGCATTACACACCTCAAATATTTTCCGTTTTGAGATTCTGTCTTCACTGTGAATTTGATTTAAATTGATGGGAGGCTACAGCTTCCCTGTTCTCCCAACTTGTGTGAGCTAAGTATAATCTTTTCGTTACATTTAACTTACATTTCTTGAAATTGACTACATATGATTAAGGATGTATGTTAGTCTTTCACATGTTCGAGGATATTTCGTACTTGCAGTATGAAAGTTCTGCTTTCTGAAAGCCATTTGCATGGAATAACCTAAGTCTTCCATGTTTCTTTTGTATTATGTTGCCAATTGTTTTATGGCCTCATATTACTACTTTCAGTTTGGAATATCTGGTGGAACTCGGAATCTTGCTGCTGCAAACCTGAGTGATCAAAGTAAAAGCGCCTCCTTTACTCATCTTTCATATAGTTCTGTTCAAATGGATTTTTCTTCCTTTTTTAGCCCCGCGAGAGAATGTTGTAAACCAAATAAACGTGCAGCTTGTTTCTAGTTTCAAAACGTTTGTTCCTAAACGGGGATGGCGTTTTCTCTGCAGTGTTCAATATGAGTGGAAACAATCCTGGTATGATGCCAATCCAACAACAGCAGCAGCATGGCACATTTGGAAACATGTCGCAAAATACACAGAATCTGCAGCAGGGTATGATGCCTCTTCAGAACACACCTCAGACCCACCCTTCCTTTCAGCAACAAAGACCACAGGGCCAACAGTGAAGTATCTTAAATTAGAAGGAAGAGGATATGTATACCAAACCTCCACTTTTCTAACTTTGTTTAGTACTGACCTTGATACCGTATTCCAAGGCCAAGTTTTGCAGTGAATTTTTATTAAAACATAACATTTGTCAAAAGAAGATAGTATAATTACATGCCCTGTACATTATTCAGAACTAGATCTAAATCAGAAGATCACACCATCAGCATTTATTTGCTATTCCACATCTTTCTTACACATTCCTTATACCTCGTTCATTCCTTATACCTAAATCAGAAACTATAGTTGGTGTCTCATTTTGAGGAACATGGTTACTAGAAAGCCATTTGAGCGCTGACTCCTGCAAGCTCTGTCTGGCTTTGCTTTTTCTCTCGTGTAGCCCATTGTCTTGCGGCAGTCGTAAAAATCTATGACCCAGTGACACCTTTTTCTGGTTGTAAAAGAAGTGCAACATCTCTGAAGATTCCATTTCAGTCTGCATATTCCCCATAAAATCCAAGGGGTACAGAAAACAAAAACAAAAAAAAACAAAAAAACGAAAAGGCAAAAGAGTAGCAATTCTAGCTTTTAAAGGAAAGATACATGGCAAAAACTATCCAAAGGTAAAAGAAATGAAAAGAAAGAGCACAAGGGAAAGGAGCCTGCTTACAAGTCTAAAAGGCAGGAGCATGCGGAATTTAGTTTATGAGGTTGGAGTTGGTGATCCAGGGAAAATGGCGATGGAGAGGCAGCAATAGATGTCGGGTAGAGGATGTCTGTATGGGGGGAAGGGGGTGGTGTGAATGGTGGGGAAGGAGAAGGAGACGAAGGAAAATAGTAAGGGTGATGTGCAGGTCCTACGCTCACAGGCAGTGGGGATTGTGCAGTTGGGGGTGACGACGAGGGCGAGGGCGAGGGCGAGGGCGAGGGCGAGGGCAAGGGACTTGCATAACCACTAACCATTCCGAGTTTATCTTCCTTTCCCCATGGCCATTGTGTGTGTCTGTGTTTTTAACTCTCGCGCGGCTGAGCTTTGAATTGTAGGTAAACCAAACGGTCACTAACATCCAGAATAGGAATATAAATCTATACATATTGCTATATGGATCCTTATCCCGCCTTTCAATATGGCCATTAATTTGGCTTTTTTTCAAGTGAACGATCAAGTTTTTATGATATTTGTCATGACATAATATCCATTATAACAAAATTTGTGCACTAAATTTCATGATATTTGTCATGACATAATATCCACTATTAGGCCAAGAATTTCTTGCTATAAATAGAGGAGCTCATTTGTAAAATACCAATTCAAGAGCTTTTCACTCTTGTCTTTCTTTCTCCTCCTTTAGTAATTGAGAGTATTTTGTATAGAGTTGAGTGTTGGAAAACACTTGTGTGATCTCCTTTCTTTGGAGTGATTTTGTGAGGTTATTCTCTTGAGGTATTTAGGACTAATTAGAGTATTTACTCTAATTTTGTACTCTTGTTGGTATAGTAAAATTGCTCATCTCCGCTTGTGGACGTAGGTCACCTGACTAAATCACACTAAATTTGTGTCTTCTTTATCTTTTTTAATTGCCGTTATTATTAACTTGCATTGTCTTTGTTATTATCATTATAACATAATTTGACTAAACTCCGCACTACTCGATTTACCGATCCTTAACACGCCCTTGTCTAATCAATCTCTAAACCCCGACCATAAAATTGCACAATTCCAGATTTGACTTCCCAACAACCAATCCACTTTGTACGAGAGTTCATCTGTATACCGTAATAGTAGGTGTAATCCCTCTATTAAATTCTTGATAGTTGGAGTTATTTGATGACTTCTACCATTAGCGATACTTAAATAACAATAAGCGCTTCAGTCCAAACAAGTTTTGATTGACTATATTGAATCAACACTTCTTGGTATAGGCTCAACTCATACATGAGTATAGGCACCTTGTTCAAACGGTATCACGTAATATTACTTTATTAATTTTTTTTCATAATATACATATATAAATAATAAATAAAATTAAAATATTGTGTATAATATACAAAATGACATAGCCTATCTTTACAGTAATTTCTTCGTTTGTTCACTTTTTCAAATATTGATATCATTTACGAAAATTCCTACGTACATCGACTCATGTCATCATCATATCAAATAAAATAAAAAGCAAAAAATAAATGTGTGTGTGTGTATGTGTGTGTGTATATATCGACTCGTGTACTATATATTAAAAGGCACGAAAGTCCTTAGCGAAATTTCGTTTACCTTTTTTACCCCTTTAAAATATAGTTCATATTGGACAAAATAGTCATTTGGTTATCCTAATATTTAGGACCTAAAAGTTTTGTTATTAATCTTTACTTATTTAAATTAGGTAGCTAAAATTAATAACTTTAAAAACGACTAAATTTTACGTTAAATAAATGATTAAGAAGTCAATTATTTGGACCGTTAGTACAAAATTTCTAGACATTCTTTTGAAGTAAATTCAATATGGCAATTGGAAAATGACATCCTGATGGTACTCCAATTGTACTCGTGAAACATCAATGAGTAATCTTTTTGAAAAAATGTTTTACTTTACTTGGCATTTGCAACAAAGTATATTAATTTGTACTAATTACGTGGTAAATAAAATTAAAAACTACTAAATATATAGGAAAAATTACGTTTCACTTAATTTTATCTTCTTCACTCAATCTAGACTATTATAAAAATATGATATTTCAATGCAAAACTGATCGACCTTTTTATCATTTAAAAAATAATTTTTACATTAGATAAAATTAGCATTTAATTTTTTTTAATATTTAGGATATTAAAATTAACTAAAAATTTTATTATTAATTTTTTTCTTATTTGAACTATATTGGAACTCCTAATATATATAGGAATGTAATTTCAACAAGATTATTTATATAAGTTGATTAAGTTAATTTTTATAAGAATATATAATTTTTAGAAATTTTTATTTCACCTAAAATAACAATAATCCAGGTGACATTAGAAGTCTTCCACTTCAAGATACTAGGAGATGAAAACTTAAAGCAAAACTCAACAGCTTACAATTATTTTTTAATTAGCTAAAATCTTAAAACATTTGATGCGCATAATGTTAAAAATGTTAGCTATTTCAAACTTTAAAGAAATCCTCTTTTATTGAGTTAGATAAATATGATTAATTTTTATTATTTTTCAGAAATTTGGGTTTTTCAAAATTTTATTTAACAATTCAGATACTTTTGTAAAATATTTTATGTAATTTTTATAAAAAAATTATATTCATATATATATATATATATATATATATATATATATATATATATATATATATTACTCCTATATACATGGATAACAAGTAGCGGCGACGGCGGCGGCGACAGTAATAATAATATGACAAACTTAGGGGACTAATTTCGAAATTTTCTCGATATTATTAAAAGTGATAAGTTTGATGTATTATCGTCTAGTCAAACGGTCACGTACAACAGTCAAAAAGAAAGAACTGTGGCCTGTGGGAGTCGAAGAGAGAGGTTAAGAGAGAAATGATAGCGGTGGTTAAATGGAGAGGACGGAAATGAATGGCAAAAGCGAGTAAAGGTATCATCATCGGTACAGAAAGGGCATATCGATCCTCTCGTCTCTCGTTTTCTGTATCGTCAGTCCCTAGCGCAGTGAGAGCTCAAGCTACACAAGCTGCCGGGAGAGAGAGAAAGAGAGAGAGCAGCTGCTTTGCAAAGGGGTCAACTCTTAATCGGTATGTTTCCCTTTTTAGCTCTTGTGGTTCCATTCTCCTTTCCGCAGATTGTAATTTAACCTACTTCCGTAGAATCAGTTTCTTCTCTCGCTCTTTTAACTATCTTGGGTTTTCAGTCTTTAAATGTCAAAAAAGTAGAAATTCCTTCCTCCTAATCAGTGTGGAGATTATTGCTCCATCACCATTCCATTGCCTGATTATTCTGCAAAGCTAAAAATTGATTTCTTATGCGTCAGATAATGCTAGAATTAGTATCGTCGATCATGGTGGTGTAGATACTTAGTGCTTTAGTAACCTCAATTTGTGGAATTTATTGTTCAAATTATGGTAATTTCCTGGAAACTCCAAGTTGGCTTGTCATTGTTCTTTTCAGCTTTGACTTGTTTATTCTCTTTACTCAGAACCAATTCTTCTTCATTTGGTGATGCATATAGATAGTGTGGTTTTTTGTCCCGATGTCAAACGAAGGGAACCATGTCTCTCTGTCTTCCGCTGATTGTGCTTTTGGGAAGCTTCCAGATCATCTGCTTATAGAAATTTTCATTTGCGTCCCTATATCTGACTGGGGACATTTGTCTTGTGTTAAGAAACATTGGGCTCATCTGTTTCGGCAAGAGTTCTTGTGGAATGCTGCTCTTCTCAGAACTTTTCCTCTAGTTCGCCACGTTAAGAGATGGCCAGGGCCTATTCCTCAAGGCTTGAGCAAAAGGTAGGAGGAAAGAGCTGATGTGCATTCTTTTATTGTGCAGGCAGGGGAAACAAATTACTGAAAATTTTCATTGATTGGCATTTGAAAACTTAAAGACATCTCATGATATTACCGCCATTTCATTCAATTCATTTTTAGTTGTTTGGTGCTCCTAGTTTCCATATGGAATGTCTCTCTTGCATTTTGAGTTCATGCTAAAATGATGTCGCTCTTTCAGTTAGAAAGTTTAGTGCACCCCTATTTACAATTCAGAATGTCCTCTTCTTCAATGCCTTAATTTTCAATTCTTACTTTCCAAAGTCAAAGCATGTCAATTTGGAGGGAGAAAAGAGTTTCTACTTTATCTTAAAAATATTCCAGATATATTCAAAAGCAAAAGTTTTCACCCGTTCTGGATAAAACATGACACTATGGATTGTCTTTGCATCACCATATTCCTGGAATAGTCATTTTGGTTTATGATAAGATAGGCACTAGACTGTTAAAAAAGCATATGACTGTATGAAGTTAGATATGATGAAAAGAATTGTGTTTATAAAAGCTTTGAAGTTCGTCATCAAAAGAATGTAAGCTTTGAAGTTAGATATACTTCCTTTATATTTTGAGAGAACAGACAGCGACGTTGGTCTGCACTCTAAAATGAATAAGATTGAAGAAAAAAGCTTATTTAGAGCATCTGTAAGGTTAATAGTTAATTTGACTTCATGTTTGATTTGTTATATCAAAATTTGCCAATTCTTGTTTCATGTTTTCTCTATGAGTGACATCCTGGTGCCATTACCTTGTTCAGGAGATATGCTGCACTGTATATCAGCAAACATATCTTTTCTCTGGGTGAAGAAGTGGACGACGAGATTGTTGGTCATGTCTATTTATTTCTCAAAGAGCAGCTTGAAATTTCGAAAATGCCACCTTTGTCTGGAGTACTTCATGGAACCATCATAGGTACAGTCTCATTAAGGACCTACATTTCTGCTATTCCTCTTTTCTTTTGATGGACCTCTTGCTGTTTCTTACATTAAGAGATCCAAAGAGATACTTCAGATGTGAGGATTTCAGTATGACAATCTTGGCCTGGCTTTCTTATTTCCTGAAAGCTTTAGCACTTCCATGTGCAAAGGAAATCATGTTCTCTGTTGTTTTTTTCTCATTCATAAACAAGATACTTTATTGCCACAAGGTTATATTAGTGAGAAAAGGAACTAGGTAGAAAGTCAGCATAATCCTTTTCTGGCAAGGCAAATGTTAAGAACCATTGCAGCGAAAGAATAATAGCAAAAAGACTCAGCCTTGATAGGTCACACCAATGTCTTTAGTTCGAAAACCGGTAGGACTCTGCACTAGGTATTATATTTTGATGTTTTCACAACAGAATAAAGCTAATAGAAGGTTAACATATCATCACAATTTGAAGTACAAAATAAATTGTTTCTGAAACATGGTGTGTTACACCACTGATGTATAAAGTTGAGGCAAAGGTAAATGGATAAAGAAGATACAAAAAGCTTCCTAATCTTCATTTGGTGAAAGGCCATGGCAGTTACCACCATGAGGACTACGGCGGCCGCTACTTAAAAATGTGCCAAGTTCGAAGTTGCATCATTTACTCTGATATCTGCTTCTGCATATAATAGAGAGCACAGTCCTTAAGCTGATAATTGCAGGAAATCTTAATATTTCATCTCAAACCAATGAAGTAAAGTGCAGGTATTATCAGTCTAATCAAGACTTAAGTACATAGCAACTTCAGATGGTAGGTTTCTTTGAAGTTTGTCTTAAGTTTCCTTGGCTTTACTTGAGCTTTGATTTGGACAGCATAATGCCCAACTGATTAGGCACGTCTTTGCTGGTAGAGATTTAATGCCTCTTCTCTATTGAGCTCGAAACTTCCAAACTCTGGATGTTAAGTTTTCCTTGATATCATTTGACTTCATCTTCTCTTCTTAAGAGTGGGGATATTTGGAAAGAGATACAATATCGGGTATCCTCTCTGGATTTTGAACAGATCTAAGATGGGGTGGTAGTGCCTGCTTTATTTCATGTGCTTTGAATTTATATACCAGTCTGATAAAAGTTAGCTCAGAATATGTTGGAGTCAGCTACAGAAATTCTCTATATCAATTCTGTCCATTTGAACCTGTGTCACTGTAATACTCGACAATATATCTTTTAGGAGTAAGGTTTTTTTAATGAGTAGAGGTTCTCTGCATCTCACAATTATCCCTGCACTGTGTAGAAACCTCGGAAAAGAATTAAATAAACCCTTGGCTAAAACCAAACCAATGTACAATATTGCTACATTGGAAGGAGCTGCTACAGCCATTCAGACTGTTCCAAAATACCCTTCAAAAATGAATATCAAATAAAAGGCGGAGAAGGGGTCATTGGAACAACAATATGATTGTGCTATATTCTTGTGGAACTAGTGAGATTGGAAGAAACTATGTGCATCAGAGCCCAGAAGGAGCTACTTGCTTGAACAGTTACGGCTTTAACTGATTAATGCTATTAAGTATAGAATATCAGCTTATCGGCTGCCTTGCAGATTACTATGGCTAGCCCGACAATGAAGCTGTACCACTTCTTTAGCTTGTGAAGGAACACTCGGAAATTAGATACGTGCCTTTGCGCAGGAAAAGTGACGCCATGGAGAAACTACGGATCATGCCATAATTATTTAGGTGTTATTTCTTACTTTTAAAGTTAAATTTACCTCTTTTACGGCTTCTCTGTCATTCTGAAAGAGAAATATGAAGTTATGCAGCAGACACTTATAAAAAAGAAATTATGCAACATACATGAGATCTTCCAGTGAGATCTGATATGAGTTCAAAAATCCAGGGCGAACAAGCTTATGAAGTGGCTTTGATATCACAATCCCTTGAGGAGTATTTGGAGAAGGAACATTTTTTTTAATCTGTACTTGTATAGACTCAAAAGACTATATTTGGTTGTGCTGTTCTTTTGTGTAGATGCACCGCATGTCTATATTATAGGTGTCAAGTCAGAAACTAACTGTTTGATATGGCCCCATTGATTGGAATTAGGCGTGGATCTATTTAGTGTTTAACTCTCTCTACACTCATAGTATCCTGATATTAACCCATTATTTAACTTTTCCTTCTCAACCCTATAATCTTGCTTTATCTTTTCGTTTCTCCAGATCAGTTTATTGCCTGTGGTAAGTCGAGGGACATGGCTCATGAGCTTGCTTCAATAATATGGCTGGCTGTGATCGACAACTTGGAAGAGAATGAACAAACATTTGATTTACTAAAGCGTCTTGCATCAGAAGGGGATGTAAGCAAAATTACAAAATCTTCTATTCTTTGTCGTACCTCTGATAATCACTGTGTGTGTCCTGTATTGATGGTCTTGTTGTGAGCATCATCTTTCTGAAGGTCAAAAGAGGGGGTTGGAGTGTCTGCAAATCAGTGTTCTTGATGTGTGCTTGTGTCCAATAGTTGTTAAATCAAACTGTAGTGATAGTTCTTTGTGTTGTTTTATACTTATCAAGAAAACAAAAAAAGTTGTGTGTTGTTTAATCTGCTAAGTTTTGTTATGTGGTAGTAGGAGCTTGATTATAAGAGGCTAACTATCCAAATATTAAAGATGGCAGTAAGAGCGTCAAAACAAATAGACTCGAGTCTTTTGATGCAATTATCTTACTTTATAGTTCAGACAATTTTCATGCTTTCTTTAATAACATAGTGCTTTGTCTGTCCTTCAATATTTTTGCAGGTGATCTTACCTTTCCCGTACTCAAGGTCTTATAAAATCCAATCTCGAGTGTTTGAAAGGCTTTTCACAGACTTCCGTGACTGCCTGAATCATGTGGAGTACTGTGATCTTTTGGCATGTGCCAAGCAAAAGTTTCAACCTATACCATCTGCATGGTTGGGTTACTAGCTTTGCAGCATGCACTTACAAGTGTGTACAGAATGCAAGTCTACTGCACAGAATGCAAGCGTCTATTCTGTTCCTGATTCTTAATATGTAATCTTGCAAAACATGTAAATGGAACATGACGGAGTGACAAGACTATGAATTCTAAATGAATATTGTAAGGGGTCGTTTGGTAGGCCGTATTAAGTAAAATAATCTCCGTATAAAAATTTAATCCGTCCAATACCATGTTTGGTTGGTCAATTCAATTTACTCCTACCTAATACATGGATTAGTTATACCTCATATGAGGGATAAACTAATACCATGGAAAGCAAGGGATTACTAATTCCTGGATTAGCTATACATGGATAAGACTTAAAATTACTAAATCGCCCCTAAATTTCTTATTCCTTAAGATTTATATTGCGGTCTTAGAGCATCGGGGCTCACAGGTGTAGATGAACTTTTTGTGTGTGAAGTGAAGCTGAAAAGAAAAGAAAGAATTAGACGAACAATTTTGAAGAAAGTAAACAACAATTATATGAATAGGAAGTACTGATAAGCATTGCATGCCTCTCCTTTTTTTTGTTATTTAAATATACTACTTTTTGGACACGAGTGTTGCACGTGTATCTTTAATTTTAATTAATAAAATTAAAAAAATAACAGAAGTTTATAATTATATTATATTTTTAGAATTTCGTTCATTTTGTAAACTTCCCTTGTTTTTAATAAGCAACCTGCAAATTCGGGGGGAAAGCTTCTAAAAATCAATACAATTTCATGGTGTAAAGCTGCCAAAAAAAAAAAATAACAATTATTTGTGATAGAAATATTTAATACGTAATTACTAACATCAAAAGGTTTTATTGATACCATTATTGCATGTACAAGGATACTTTGTCCGATTTAAAATTATGAATCCTTGCATTTGTAATTTTGACAAAAGAATATTAGTTGAATGTTATAAATTATATAATTGTATAAATATAACACGATAATCATGTGTCAAATCTAACATCCTTTTGTAGGCTAATATTTCAAATCTAACATTCAAGGGTATAATTGTAAAGAATATTTGTATAGTTTTAAACCAAACACAAATTTAGATTATACATTGCATAATTAATTTTTAATACAATGAACCAAACACTTGATAAAAAATAATTCCAGCACTACAATCCCTGCATTACTTGTGTTCGTACCAAATGACCCCTAAAGGTTTATGTTCGAAATGAATGTGCTTTCAACCTGTCGGACTTGGAAAACAGGGGGAGGGGGTGTGATCCTACATCAAGATCATGGAATGCACATGAGAATGAGTAACTTGAGTTTGATTAGTCAATTGCAATAATACTTCATTTATTACAAACCTAATGCAGCTTTCCTAATATCTTATAGGAGTAAATATTGAAGCTATTAATATTTCATATTTTTTTATTTATATTTTCATCCAACGGTTGTAATTTGTTTAGTAAAAGATTTTAGATATTGGATATTAATTAATACATAGACAAGTTCAAAGACTCTAGATAACAAGAAAAACACACGAAGTTATTGCATTGTTCATGAATATTGTAGCATGCAGAATGAAAAATTAGCAAATGTAGACCATCAACTTGGTCCATACTCGATTAAAACAAAGCCATATTTTATAGTCTAACAAAAGCATGATAATAAATGGATATTTTATTGCAAGTAGTTAACCAAACCATCTACCTCACTAAGAAATCATCAAAAAATTTTGGGCGTCTTACCACTGGTGTTGTAGAGTTCAATATCTGTAAGTGTAAAATAATGCAAGTGAAATATCTCTTGTAAGTCATACATTTGACCACGTGTTGCTATATGATATATGAATAGTGTTAAAATTTCTCTTTTCTATGATTAAAAAATTTTTATATTTATATCTTAAAATGTACAAATTGCATATACCAACCAATGGCGTTGAAAGTAAATTGTCTTTTTACGTTTTGGATCAAGTTAAACTAAAAAAAGTGTGTACTAGAAAAAAAAAAACACTTAACATCATTCTAACTATGTTATCTAGTGATTCTCTATTTCATTTAAATATTATAAAAAGCAAAGATTATGGATTAGCTTCGCGGCAACCATTTTTTTTTCTATCGTAGAAGATGTCTTCTCGAAAATAGTTCAAGGTGTGCATGCAGATTTAAATATAGCTTTTTAGGTTCATTCGAATTGATAGTTTTTGATATATAGTATAATATTATATAAATAAAAATTTATTAAAATCTCAATAAATATGAGATTTGAACCTATAATATAAAGTATAATGAAGAGCATATTAAATTTAAATTCTGAATGCGCATGGAATAAGAAATATTAGAAATAGTACTCAGGGGTCGTTTGGTAGGCTGTACTAAGTAAAATAATCCTTGTATAAAAGTTTAATCCGTCCAATACAATATTTGGTTGCTCAATTCAATTTATGCATACCTAATCCATGGATTACTTATACCTCATAGGAGGGATTAGCTAATACCAAGGAAACCAAGGGATTACTAATCCTTGCATTAACTATACCTGGATAAGACCCTAAAATTACTAAACTGCCCCTCAAACCCTTTTCCGAAATTTCTTTATATATAGAAAGAAGAATATTCAAGGGTATAATTGTAAAGAAGATTTTGTACAGTTTTAAACCAAACACAAGCTAATTTTTAATACAATGAATCAAACACTTGATAAAAAATAATTCCAGCACTATAATCTCTGCATTACTAATACCTGCATTACTAAGCCCTGCATTACTTGTGTTCGTACCAAACGATGCCCAAGTATTATAAAAAGGGTATAAACGTCATTTAGTTTCATTTTGGACAAATTGGTACGTATAAATAAAGAAAGAGAATAAAATAGTGGAAGAAATAGAGCAAGAGAGGGATTTTTCAAACCCCGTGGTGGGGTTTTACAAGCGACATTTGTAATCTAATTTTAAACAAACAAGAAAACTCTTCAATTCTTCTTCCTTCTTTCTCTCTCCTCTCAGTATAGCTCTGTGCTGCCTCTGGAATTGATCATCACACACCGTCGGGAAGTTTTGTAGCAGACTCTCTCCTTGTGGTCGGTCAGCAGCTCCTGCAGGTCTGTAATCACTTCACTTACACTGTGTGTGTTGTTGGTTAGTTTACTAGGGTTCTTATGTTACAGTTTGACTCACTCTACTCCTTGTTTTTCTTGTACTCTCTCTCCCCTGCCCTGACTTCTTTCGTCCTATCAGGGTTAGCATGCGATTCTACCAGAGCCGTTGGGTTTATAGGTTTTTGCTTTATTGAAAGAGCTGTTTTTCACTTATCTTTTGATTTTTTTTTAATTCACCTTTGGGTGACTTATAGTCTCTTTTTTGTTGTTGATAATTTGTCCAAATTGTGTTTGTATGCTTTCTTTTAGCTATTTACTCACGTAGCTTTCCTTTTGGGTGCCAAATTTCCTGCTGATACGGTATCATCGCGGAGCGTAGTAATTTGGGATAGCATCTTACAAGCAGGAACTTTTGTGCGATTTCTAATGGGAATTATGCATTTTGTCGTAGTAATGTTTCTTATATTAGTCTCTGGTGGCATTTTTTATGGGATTGGACATTAAAACAAAAGCTTTAAGTTTCAAAACTAACTACGGTTGTTCAAGCCTTGCTGGCCACTCTTGAGAAGTTTGGAAACCTTGCGCCGTCATTTATTTTTCTATTATCTAATAGGTTAACTATGTAAGGCTGGTGGACATAGATATCAATGCTATCATCAATCATTTTCTCCTCTGGTCAAGGGTAGATTGTGAGTTCTGACCACACTTTTGTGTTTGTGTACTCTAGTGGTCCCTAAATAAATATATCTGTCCATCCTATTTATAACAAATCTCACTGCATTTAATCTCTTAGAGAGTGAACTGGTTTCCTGTTCTTTTTCTTTGACAACAACATTTTCTTCTATTTCCCTATAGGTTATGATCTAAATCTGCCATTGCAGTTGCCAGAGATTATATGTAGCCGTCGCAGCTTAGCATCTTTTGTGTCTAGAGTCAACACCTAATGTGATATTGATGAAAGGCTTCGGATAAAATGTCTTAAAACTTTTGTTGCTAAAATATGTTTGCTTACTCTTGAGCATGGCAACCGAGAGCCCTATGAGAATACTCGAAGACAGTAGAACAGAAAAGTGGGTTCCTTCCAAGGACATGGTCTCCTTTGTGTCCCCTAGGAATGAAGTGGCAGCTGATGAACTGGGATTGCTTCTTAAAGGTCATAAGATTCATGGGCATAATAGAAATAAGGTTCCAAATCGTAGTGATAGTGCGCCTCCAAGTATGGAGGGCTCATTTTCAGCCTTTGGTAACCTTGTCCATGATCAAAGCTCTGGCCGGAAGTTGAGTTTGGCAAGCTTAGACAGTGCCATGCAAAACTGGCAGTCTGAAGAGCAGATGCGTGCTGATCCCTCCTATTCTGCTTACTACAGCTCTAATATCAACTTGAATCCTAGGCTTCCTCCTCCTATTATTTCAAGGGAGAACATGCACTTGGCACACCATTTTGCGGATCTGGGTGATAGCTGCCAGTTAAATTCTTCTGACAACAGTGGGGATGCATCCTTGCACGTGAGTAGAAGTTCTCTTTCAACTCATGATGAGGAGCTTGAAGATGAAAATTTACCACGAAGTGCTTTAGACGATCTGGCCCAAAGTCGTGCTTCAGGACAACACATGGCCTCCTTTGCAGGTCAACATAAAAGTTTAGTTGACCTAATCCAGGTATTGAAGTTTAAGAATACCTTTCCCATTATGTGTATTATTTTCTTTTTCCAAGTTTCTATTTGGCCTCTCTACTCCTTCGGGGTAGGGGGTAAGGTCTGCGTATACACTACCCTCCCCAGACCTACTAGTGGGGCTTTACTGGGTCATTGTCGTTGTTGTTGTTCCAAGTTTCTGTTTGCATGTGCAGACTTGTCAACATCGAAGAAGTTTTACTTAATTTTACTTAAGCGTGTATTCGCACTGATTGGCAAGCTATGATAAATACCCAGCCTATAAAAATTCATATTTTGGAATGCTAGTATTGTTTAATCTTCTTCTAATTTTGCATTGAATTCTCTCCGTGGTGGTCTGTGTTTTAACGAATAAAAAAATATGAACTTGACAATGGTTACACCGTTACAGTTGTGGGGCTTTCAGCTCATGAATACTGTAGTGGCTTGCGGATGTTGGGAAACAGTGATGATCTAATTGCTTGGTACAGTAATCTCTAATTAGTTAGGCCTAAAATACTAGGCATGTTGCCACGACTTGTGGGTACATTGTGCTAATGAATGAGAAGATATTATCGTTTAGACTTCTGGAGTGCTATTTTTTCATGTTCCATGCTACTTATACTGTTGACTAATTGATCATAGGAGGACTTCCCTCGCACTCCATCACCAGTTTACAATCAATCTCGGTCCTCATGTCATGTTGCTGTGGAGGAACCAACTGATTGTGATATTCAATCTATTAAACTGGACGGTCTCTCCGTTGACATTTCAAATAAACCAGGTGCAGGCGGTTGTGCGGATGTCTCAGGTGACCATGATATAGCTGTCCTCGATCAGTCTTTGGCCATTTCTCTTGAAAAAGAATCTTCTGTTGACAATCTTGGGAGGTCTCCTTCCCCTCAGAAGGGTGAAATATCAGCTAGTGATGCACCTCTGGTGAATGAGCTCTTAGTCAGTGATGGGATAGCATCAGGTATTTCGAAGAACTTTCCAGCTCCAGAGGTTAGTAACAACAAGGATGAACAATATTTTCATGGTAGGAATGGAGTAGAACAGCAACAGCAGCGGCAGTATCACTCCGAACGAATCGCAGCTTACCAAGTTAATAGCCCACAAGTTCAAGCAAATATTCTTGGGACTAATACACTACAGAGTAGCCTAGCAAAAGGTTATGGTCATAGCTGGTTATCCTCAGTTGAGGTACAAGCAGTTCCTCAAGGTTCTGGCCTCACACCTCCTCTATATGCAACAGCTGCAGCCTATATGGCTTCCAGCAACCCATACTATTCTAACTTGAGTCCACCTGGTGTATATGCCCCTCATTACAATGTTGGGGGATATGCTTTGGCTTCGCCTTCTCTTCCTCCATTTGTAGCTGGATATCCATCTCATTCTGGTCTATCTGTGCATATTAACGCTGGTTCTGGACGAAGCATCAGTGATCAAAGTGTTACGCCAAGAGAAAACATTCCACAAGTTGGTGATCTGCAACATTTAACCAAGTTTTATGGGCATCATGGGTTAATGGTGCATCCTTCTTTCCCAGATCCTTTCCATATGCAGTATTTTCATCATCCTATTGATGATTCACACTCTGCTCCTGGTCGGTATATGCGGTTTCCATCATCGGGCCTGGTTGGGCTAGAAGTTGATGCTTATGCCTCAAATATGGAGCCAAATCTCCCTTCTTATATTGCTGAACAGAATTTTAATCGTCCACCACCAGTTGGAAGCCTGAACTTACCAAGTCCTGGAAAAATGATACCTGGTAATAGTTATTTTGGAAGTCCATCAGGCCTGGGATTCACACAACAGTTTCCAGCCTCGCCTCTTGGTAGTCCTGTATTGCCCGGATCCCCTATGGGTAGAAGGAGTGAAATTAAATCTACCCCTGCTTCAGGTAGAAATATTGGATTGTGTTCTGGATGGCCTGCACAAAGAGGTTGTGGTAGCTTTAATGATTCTAAAAGACATTCATTTCTCGAAGAATTGAAACAAAGCAATGCTCGAAGAATTGACCTCCCTGATATTGCAGGTCGTGTTATTGAATTCAGGTAGTATGTGTTTACCATGTAGCTTGTGTATTAAAATTTCTTTATAATCCCGAAGATGTGAAATTAAGTTAATGGTTCTTTAACCTCAGTGTTGATCAGCATGGGAGTCGGTTTATACAGCAGAAATTGGAAAACTGTAGTATTGAAGAGAAGGCATCTGTTTTCAAAGAAATTCTTCCACATGCTTCAAAACTAATGACAGATGTGTTTGGGAATTATGTCATTCAAAAGGTGTCCACTCTGGTTCTCTCTGTACCTTTACGTCTCGTCTTGACATTTTAAGATTTTCAAACCCTTGAGCTTTGACCTTCCAGCATGTTAAACTATTGCATATCTGAATTTGTGTCCAGTTCTTTGAGCATGGAAGTCATGAGCAAAGACAGATGTTGGCATGTCAATTAAAAGGACAGATGCTGCCTTTAAGTTTGCAAATGTATGGCTGTCGTGTTATTCAAAAGGTATATTCTCAATTCAAGTACACAAACATAATTAGAATCAGAAGGTGGTCGTTATTCTTGCATGACATGCAATATGTCCCGGGGGGGGGGGGGGGG
>MCJB01012663.1:260210-294474 GCA_002018475.1 Nicotiana obtusifolia
GGGGGGGGGGGGGGGGGTTTCCCCAATCAATAAAATTATTTCTTGTGAATTGGTAGCTCGCAAGGCTCTTAACCTTGTGGTCCTGGGTTTGAGCCCCACGGTGGGTGTTGCAACATTTTTTCTCCACGCATAGCGGGAGCTTAGTGCCCCCTGTCCTTTTTTTATGAATAAAATATTGTTGCACTAGAGCATAAGCTTCCAAGCCTTGGCCGATGGATTCTAAAGAGTGGTAGTCACATTTACCTATGTGTATAGTCATCAATGTTTCCCCCAGGTGCTTGTCAGTATTACACAATCCTTCTAGACTTGAATCAGATCATGCTTGCATAAATGTGGGAAACAATATTTGCTCAATAAAATGTTGGAAACGATATTGTCCACTACATCATGTAAAAAGTAGTGCCCTCGAGCAGGCTTTTGTTGCTAATGTACTTCTAAGAAACTTGATTGAAATAGTACCTCCCCCCTCCCCCCAATAAAAAGGAGAGAGACTATTAAAATAGTAGCTGAATTTTTGAAGAGTTTCTCGATGTAGGATCCTTGATTTGACTTGGTGAATAGCCATATTGAAGAATTTCTTGATATACATGCTCTCTAAGAAATATCACCAATAAATCGATAATGGTAAAGTTTAAAATTTAGCAAATTGTTAATATATCATATTTTAGCCTTCTTACCCATTTGCACGTCATTAAAGTTTTGATGATAAATACTTCGACTGACGGGCTTCTTCGACCAATTTTTGACTCTTTAGATTCGCTTATTTAGGCAAATAGTTAAATTCTAAAACTTCAACATTTGGCCACAAGTAGTTGCAAATACTGAATTTAGTATTTGGACTTTAAGGAAAATATTGATATTCTTATTTAGAAGGTGTATTTCAAATGGAATATTGGTTTCCGCTTACAAATCTTCTACTTCTTTTTCAAATGAAGTTCATGTCCAAACGTAACTTTAACTTCCACAAATATCTTTCAACCTGAACTTTAGTAAGACTTTTTTTCAACTTCAACTCAAATATTATCAAGCGCCTACATATATTGCTAATCAACTAGATCTCGAGCTGATTCAGCCTGTATTTAAAAATGAAAGCAGATTGCAAGTAAAAAAATAAATAAACAAAAAAAAAGCAAATTGTAGTGTCCTTTTTATAAGTTATACATAATGGTCTAGAATTGTGCTTAGCGCAATTTGAGGCCATGCAGTTGTTTCATTATTAAATAGGAGAAACAACAACAACAAACATGGTGTAATCCCACAAAGGGGTCTGAGGACGGCAGTGTACACAGACCGTATCCATATTTTGAGAAGGTAGAAATATTGTTTCTGGTAGACCCTCTGCTCCATTATTGTATCAGAGACTTGAAGATATATTCTACTACTTTTTTGTGTGCTCTAGTGTAGGGGTTTCTTTTTCTTTTTTCATCCAAGTGAGTCGAGAATATTTTATGCTTAAAGATGCCATGTCTTATTTTTCTCAAAAAAGAAGTCACGTTTCTTATCTGATCAAAAATGAATTTTCTTGTTGTTGTTCTTTTTAGGCCCTAGAAGTTCTCGATCTTGATCAGAAAATAGAACTTGTCCATGAACTCAATGGGCATGTACTAAGGTGTGTGCGAGATCAAAACGGGAACCATGTAATCCAAAAATGCATTGAGTGCATACCTACCGAAAAAATTAGTTTTATTATCTCCTCATTCCAAAGCCAAGTAGCTATATTGTCTACTCATCCCTATGGTTGCCGTGTAATCCAGGTAATATTAGACTACCTTGTACCATGATATATAGGTACTTTGTTTTTATATTTCAATTGACTCATCTCATTTCGTGTGAATTTTTCAAAGAGAGTATTGGAACGTTGTTCAGAAAACTCTCAAAGTCAGTGCATAGTGCATGAAATCTTGGAGTCTGCTTATGCTCTTGCTCAAGATCAGTATGGGAACTATGTCACTCAGGTTTGTATCTTTTTTCCAGGTGATATCTATATTGTGCGGACTCTCCAAAACAGTTGTCATACCCGTGTCGGATCCTCCAAAAATGTATTATTTTTGGAAGATCCAACATGCACTCATCGACATTTCGGAGAGTCCGAGCAACATAGGGTGATATGCAATAATTTTTTTTTCTCATCCTCAAGTTTCGTAACTTCCTGTTCTTTATATGCAACTATTTGTTTTCCAACCCTAACAAAAAGCACATAAACCAAAAGAAAGGTTAATTTGCATGTTGTAACTAAGGGCATTATCATCTTATACCGGCATATTTCAAGTGTTTTGTAAATTCTTTTATCAAGACACTACCTTAGTCCTTGTTATCAAAAACATTATTGACAAATATGAAGATTTTAGTAGTTAATTCAAAGTTCTAAAATATTACACAAACTTCTACGGTTGGAAACTTGAAAAATTGAAATAATAACTTAATTCTTGTAAAGTAGATTTATTACGTTCGTAATATCATGATAATGCAATGAAATGATGAAGTCATTTTGTTTAATTGAAGAGTTCAATTCATGAACACAAGAAAATAATGAAATCTTTAACAATTAATTGTGACCTTTAAACTAAGATGGCAGTTTTCTTGTGGTAAATAATTTTGTATTAAATAAAAAGGTTAAATACTGAATACAAAAAATAATGAAATTTTTGATATAATTACAATTGCAAGGTGGAAAATTCGATTAATACTTTGTGTTGGGGTTTCGTGTTTTATAAAATTGTATAGATAATATATAATTTTTAAAAATAAATAAAAGGTTTCAAATTCTTTTAGGTTTGGTAGCGGTTGTTCAACTGAATGAGAAATTAAGTTAAGTTTCTATCTCTGATGAATTTGTAAATATACCTACCTTGTTGGTTGTAGTTTTTCCTTCCTCGCGTGCATTCAATCCATTCTCTTTTTGCTCATTATGACAATCTCATTTTTCAAATTTAACTCAATATATTTGAATGAACTGTTTCTATTTCTCAAAAAGTTTGAGGAGTAAACTGTAAATAAAAATATACATGAATTCTATTAAATATTTGTAATATCTTTTTGATTTTTGGCTTTGGGCCATTGATTTTATTGACTGGCATGTTCCTGTCGATTAGACATCAATGTCATTTGATAAGAACTGAAATATAAAATCATCCTTCCCCTTGGTTTTCTTGGGTGTCTGTGCTACTATTGTTGTCTGCATGGACCCATGACCCAACTGTCCCCTCCCTCCCCCCTACCTTAAAAAAATGGAAGACCGAAAAATAAATGACTCTAAATGATGTGCTAGAAATAATTTGTTTTTGGGACGGGGATGGACTGAGGGGCGCAGGTAGTATTATCATAAGAATTTTGTGCAATTGTTGTGTGAAACTGAATTTGTCGTTGCAGCATGTTCTGGAGAGGGGAAAACCACATGAAAGAAGTCGAATTATTGAAAAGTTGACCGGAAATGTTGTACAATTAAGTCAACACAAATATGCCTCAAACGTTGTTGAAAAATGTCTGGAATATGGTGATTCTGTTGAGAGGGAGCTTTTGATTGAGGAGATTCTTGCAGATTCAGAAGCAAATGACAATTTGCTGGTGAGATGATTTGAATCTTGTTTACTATTCTTTACTTTTCCTTTTCACATATGCGATGCTGTAATCAACTTTTTCACATAGAAATTTCCGTGAAACCTTTTTGTAAAGGACGAGGAAGGCCATGTGCCTAAACTGAGTTAAGCCGACTTCTCATTACTCATTGATGGTGATTTGCGAAAGAAATTTTATGGGTCATTCCCTGCCTATTTGTGCTAACTGTCTTCTAAATCGGGCTTCAGTTGAGATGTTTTAACCTTGTTTTTGGGTCATTCTCTGCATATTTGTGCTAACTATTTTCTCAACCGGGCTTCAGTTGAGGTGTAAAACGTAAAATTCTACCATCAGATGGTAGTTTTTTGAAAAATTCAGATGGGACTCGTATGTCAACAATTTGCTATTTGGAGTTGGAATTATATTCTAGCTCTTTCTTTAGCCTCATCAGCTTGCAATCTTTTTCTCATTCTGTTTCACTTCAAAATAACTTTTTCCAGTTTAGACTTTGTGAGAACCTTTTAGGAGAAATAGTCAAACACATCGTAATGTAGGGAAAAGATGTTGTGTGCTGATTCCTGATTGAAAGGTTATCTGAAGGATGTTTCCAGTGATGGGAAATATTGAAGTTGTTCTACAAAAATTGATGCCACCTTCAGAAAATCTATTTTTGGATGGTAGACATTTTTCTTAATTGTTCAAAGGATTCTGCCTAGGAAAGAAGCGTAAGTGCATGTGAAAGGAGAAAGTTCATTTTGATAACAGATTCTAATGTGCGTTTCAGATATTTGATTTGGGTCACTGGAATAATAGTACTCAGTGTTGACCTTTTGTTGGATGGGACACTGCAGAATAGAGGATGGGTATATTTACTTGTTATCAATGAATTAGTGTACTGACTGAGTAGATCTTAATTAGGACCCTATAGTACCCTTTATACTTCATTTGAAAAAGACTTTCTTTCATAAGAAAGAAAATACTATCTTTGGGATCTGATCCTATACCGCTGCTCAAGACTTTAGTGGATCGACTCTATTACATAAGTTAATTCCTAATTTTTATCTCACATCATGAAATAAGTATAAGTATTTCTTCCATCATGACATAAGTATGTAGTTATTATTGTATCGGCGCAAAACCTCGTTAATTGATCTTTACGGTGCTTCCTCTATCTCTATCAATTAAAGCCTTATATCCAACAATTTCTTTGTTTTTAACGCCTCCTAATTTCCAGGCATTAGTCACTTCAATAGCCTTTAAAAGTCATAGATTAAGAAGGGGAAGAAGAAGTATAATAGCCAAATTAAGGAGAAAGCCAAAGAAGAAGAGGGAATGAATGGAAACAGGATAACTCGAATAAATTGTTAGTTGAGAAGGGAAAAGACCTTTTCTCAATATGTCGAAGATCTTATACATCAATTGTTGCAAGTTTGTACTTATTTCTGTTTTCAAAAGGAAAGGATACGAGTTTTGGTTATCTTAATGGTCCAGCTATGAAACAAAGCTAAACTAGCCATGGCCACCTGTCGTGATGTTGTGGGAGGCATTTCATGGTCACAGCTCTTAGCTTGTCCACCATCTCATCATCTATGGGTTTTTCTTGCTCTGCTTGTTTGTAATAGCTGTTCCTTCCCCCCACCCCCCCTCCTCGTCTCTCTCGCTCTCTCTCTTCGGCATCACCAATTTTCATTTGTTTCTGCTCATGCCTCATGCGCTGTTTTAACATAGTCTATTATACCTTTTTGGGGGTAAGTATTATCAAGCAAGCTTTTGAATACGAATTACTTTATCCTGGAGTAGGATCTGGGGATAAATTTTCTCATCATATTGCATGTTTCTTGATCTGGTATCCTGTCTTGCATTAAGACACATGAATGATGTTTTTCTTTTCTTCCAATTGATATAGAACGCTAGTACAATCTACTCACCATGGAAAGAGGTGGTTTAAAAGTAGCAAAGCTAATTGTTAACTGAAAGTAGTTTGGAAGAGATTATGAACTGCACAACTGATTGTACTTCCAGGAAGACGGAAGCTTTAGACTCTAGGGGTCTCACCCTTGTCACTTGGGTAGTTGGGTTGGTCCTCCTAGACTGAGATAGTAATGGATTTATTGACCTTTAGACTAATTTGTGTAGGAAGTGATCTCAACAGTATGTTTAGCTTTTTGTGTGGCACTATTATCCTTTTTCTCACTTTTCTATATGGTGAATGTGAAGTGCTTATATTTTCAAAATAATGACAAATGATTTCTTGCGTAAATTGACATATTCACTGGGCAATTTTGGCTCTTGTCGTAGTCGATGATGAAGGACCAATTTGCGAATTATGTGGTCCAGAAGATTCTCGAGATTAGCAACGATAAGCACCGCGAAATTCTGCTCAGTCGAATCAGAGTTCATCTTCATGCTTTGAAGAAATACACCTACGGAAAACACATAGTGGCTCGATTTGAACAGCTCTCTGAGCAGCTGTCTGATGAAGGTGTGTAGAGTTTAAGTGCTCTGCTTTATTCGCACAGCTGCAAGTTGTTATTATTTGATGCAGCTGTTGTGTTTGATTATCTATGACATGTTTTGAAGAATTTTAGTGTTTTGATCTATCATTACATGTTTGCACATTCTACCATTTGTGATGCAGATATTGGAACATGTGAACCCTAGATTGTTGAACAAAATTGTCAGTTTTATACTCGTTTGGTGGATGGTAGAATTGTTTCCAGCAGCCTGACTGTTGATTGTCCAGTAAGCAGCAGTATGAGAGTGCCTGTCTGGCCTTTAGTAGGGGTCACCGGTGCTTACTGCTTAAACTCATTGATTGTCCAGGCACGAAGATAGTGTGTTGTTTTATCTGCCAACTGTATCCAAGAATGTAGATATCTTGAATAATCAAAGCATGTATTCTGGGAGAAATATTTTGTGCATGCCAAATTTAGTTGACAAGATTTGCTTGCTTTGAACGCGGCTTTCTACCAAATATGCTCAAAAGCAATTCAGGGCATTGTTGCCAATCAAAAACAACAATCTTGCACATTTTGCAAATCGCTCAGTTAAATATGCATATATGAGAGCTGGAAACGGAGCAAATCCCAGTTAACTTGGGTCACCATCTCAGCATGACCCATTATATATTTTGACAGGATCTTCCATGCTCTTCTATTTCAAAGTGTTTTAGTTTAATTTTTCAAAAGATTAAAGAATGGGAAAGATTTCTTATTGTTGAGAAGGCTGGTGAGATCCTTTGTAAACTCTTTAAACTTTGCAACTTAAAACAGATTTGTATAAAAGAAGGTTAGCCTAATGTCCAATAAAATCATTAGGCGTATTATATGTTTTTAAATGCTCTTTGTAAGAAAGCTAGCATTTTCATGAGACGGTCAAAAATGAAAAGGAAGTACTTTTGTAGTCTATACACTCACTCATTAAGAATTCTTTTCAAGAAGAAAATCATCGTAATGTGATGTTCCTCTCTCATTAATTTATCAACTAGTTTCTACCAAGTACAGTACTCTGCACCATTACACAACTTACGTGTGCCCTATAGAGCATCAACCAAATGAACATAAAGAAAAATAGAAAAACATGACACTGCAGAGCATCAACCGAGTACACCAAAATCAGAAGCCCCTGTTGTCCCCATATCAACATGTAGGAGAATAAAACAAACATTGGCCCATTTGCTTCTCCAAACTTGAGTCCCCTTGCCATGATATACTTAAGAGTGTTTATCTAGTCAAACCAAGTAGTACCACAACACTGACCCTTGAGAAACAAGTACTCGAAGAAATTACAAAGGCAAAAGCTTGTAATTCTTGCAGTAATCATAAATGCATGTTCTGTCGTTTACAGAAATGTTAAAGAAATTTCTTAGTGCACACGGAAGAGTGGGGAAGATGGGAAACAAAAATTCTGGATGCACAGCTATAAAGAATCTCATGATGACAACCGCGGTTAACCCATCTTACCATAGCCAGCTTCCAGCTTGAGTACGTTACAGTAGTCAAATCATTGTACGCATGGGACGGTGGAAATACGATTTCATTTCTTGTGCTACTATGTCTACTGTAACACATGACGTCTATCAGCAAGCAATATATCTTTCCAAGCTTCGTAAAACATCCAAGTAATGCCTGATGATGGCATTACTTTTAGGCAACTCGCACCCCAGCCTCTATAAAGGCCTAACAAACCCTCATTCCTAATGACTTCTGAAAGTGCTGCGACCATGTGAGGTGGACATTTACCATGCAAAGCACCCACCATTAGCCGCTTTCTTGCCACCTCCAATGGGTAACTGATAGTGCTAGCTGTTAAACCTGATCAACCATAATTAACTCTTTAAGAAATGCATGGTAATCTTACAATCTGGCTAGACTAAGATAGCATAAAAGCAGATAGAGTCTCATCAAGGCTAAAATGGCATGCCATAATGAACAGCAGATATTCCCAAATAAAATCAAAACCCTATTTGCAGTTCAAGGAGCTTTAAAAGTGGACAATACTTTACCTCAAAGAATAAAATATCATATACTAACATATAAAAGCTTGAGGTCAACAACAGTTTACCCCAAAATTTTAACTTCATTTTAGGAAATCAAATATATCAAGATTTATTATGTCTGCTTATTTAATATAAGGGATCCACCAGAACTGATATCATTTTCCTCCATCCAAATAGAGACCCCGCTCCACAATAACAAGATCACAATCTTTATCTCTATCGGCTCCATCCTATAGGAATTTTCTAATTTCCTTCTCTTGTTTTGTGTTGACCACTATTGATGTGATTATATCAATGGTGTCATTTGCTATTTTAGGAAAGAACTTCATGTTTTATCTCCTTGGTTTAGCCAAATGCACGTAGATTTGTTAAGCCAAAATATTTCACTGGATATTTCGTAAAGATCCCATTATATCCCTACACGCTGGACCATCTCATCATCAGAGAGGTTCCCCCATTCAGCAACATTATTGCAATCACGCTTAAATCAATTGCTCAGCAACACCACAACCAATTGCTCATTCACAATTACACTTGCATCTAATATTTGTCTTACAACAGCAAAACCATTTTGCACGTAAGTTCAACCATAATCCTTCTTAGTCTCCTTGGTAATCTGATAGACACTCACCACCAGAATGATTGGTTAAGATAATACTTAAATGTACGATGCTACGCCTTCGTTCGGGATCTGTATAATGAATGTCCTTTTACCTTTGCAATTACACTTGCGTCTAATACTTGTCTTCTACCAGCAAAAGCATTTCGTGTGTAAGTTAAACCATATCCCTTCTTAGTCACCTCGCTAGCGCCTCTATTATAATCTTATAGACACTCCCCAGCAGAATGATTTGTCACAAAAATACTTAAATGTATGATGCTCCTCCTTTGGTCGGAATCTGTACAATGAATGTCCTTTATCCTCTCTGCAGCAATGTTACATCTTTGTCCTGGTATTGCTCTTTCGATCTCGTGCATCGAAGGAGAAAAGCATCACAGGTTTGTTTAAGTCTTTCCCCTTTTTCTTCCAGTATACTACAAATACATTACATCTTGGTTCTGGTGTTGTTCTTTTGACCTACCCAACCAGCGTGAACATAAGAAGGGCCTTAAAACGCAAAATCCAGTAATTGTGATAGAGAATTATCAACTCAAGCATCACAGCACCTGCATACTTTATGGACCTTAGATAGCAGGAATTTGCTGCATCAGCAAATTAATTTTTTAGGCCGCTTTGTTAACATTTCCCATTATGATTATCTGGTTTTGAGTTGTAATCTATCCTAAGTCCAATGGACCAACTCTACTACAATCTTGAACTGCCACTGGAACAGTTCAACAGGCACCTGTAATTTCCAAGTCAGCACTTCCAGATTTTAAGTTGATCGTGATACACAAATCTTCAGGCAAACAAGGACTTAGGCTAGGAGTAAAGGTGTTTTTTAAGCAATGATCTAAATGTCCCTAGAGTTGACGATTAGAAGTTTCAGCTCGGTCCTTTTTTATCACAAAATGGCAGATCACTATTAAGTTCAAGCAAATCTGAACCAAAGAGAGTCTACCGTGTTTGATTCGAGATTCTTACCCGAGAAAGCTCCAATAAGAAGCATCTCTGCACGGCTTAGAGATTTTTTCTTCTGTGCTTGGCAATATGATTTCTTTATTGTTTCGTACATGAAATAGTAACAAGTGCTATATGGGAGCATGCCAATTATTGTTGGCCCAAGTCCAGCATACAAGCCTCCAATTCCACCTTCCTTGTAAATCTTGTGAACTGCAATGCGTAGACTGGGGTAGCCCTCAGGATTCACAGTCAGCCGATCCTGTGAAGATCAGCACCAAAATTTCAGATCGTTTTTTCTTTCCACAAGCTCATAAGTCATAACAAGCACAATAACTTAATGATACAACTATGAAGATCATCATTAACACTCTGAAAAGAAAAGCTATTTTTCCACACTGAAAAAATCTCTAGTCAATACCTTCAGCACTTCAAGCGGATGACATGCAAGTGTGCCTGCAACTCCAGCAGCAGCACCAGCAACAGCAACTGGCGACAGCCATGAGAGAGAAAAGCTAATGCTAGCATTACCAATCTGTAGCTTGGGGTTGCCAGTATTGATCCATTTCTCTTGCGCCGAATTCATTGCTCGCTTGACACACTCAAACGTAGCAAGTTCAATTGCCTGTGTAGGAATTATTCGTAACATGTTAATTGTGTTACCAGCCCACAGCCCTTTCCAACCCTGCTGCTCAATAACCTGAATAAAACTTGTACCAATGTTTTTGGACCCAACACCGACTACCATTCTTGTCCTGCATGTTTTAAATAACAAAATGAGGTAACATAACCAACTGAATTGTAAGAGCCAGCTGAAAGGAAATAAAAATTCATCCAAGTCAAAAAGTTCATATCCTATACGAGGAGCTTTTATATCTTAATTAAGTTATCTTACCAAAATTCGCTATGGGAATTACATAATCCAGAGGATGGAATAGATATAACTCCTCAGAACTGGAAATCAATTAGTAACTTTCAGTTTTAAACTTCATGGTAAATCTTACAACCTGATGGTTTCAAGAGGAGCTAGAACGGCCTTGGTCATCGCCCCAGCCAAAGCACCACTGAGAAATTCACCGACTTCTCTAGTCCTGGTAAAATTCTGCAGAAATGAATGCATTTCCGCCAACTACATTGTTAAGCTACGGTTCACGGACGAAATGTAAAGTAACATTAGAGGCCTGAATGGTCCAATCAGAATGAAAATGAACTTACAGTAAAGGCTCGACCCACGTCAGGGAACTTGAGTTGAAGGTTAATTTGATGGCGCATGAGATCCTTGGTAGCAGAAAGGTCCAACTCCTTGGGTACAATCATGACACCGCGATATACATCTCCAACGATACAATAACTCTTCTTCTGCGATTGGGATTCCGCAGTCATATTTCTGTCAACTCCAAAAGGGAAACGCTTAAATATTAGTAGATGGAGATTGTTCGAGATGTGACTTGCGCCGCATTTGGAATACTATTCCTGAATTCAAGCATATGTATCTCATTCGGAGAAAAACAAGACAAAAGAGGATAGATCGAAAAGGATAAAACGTGTTTGTTGAAACTGGGAATGGGACCAATGCTTTTTTAGCATTTGGCCGATGGACGGACGACGAAGAGGGAGATTTTTCTTCCGACTGGAATTTACGTTTCTCCCTCCACGAAGCACTTGGTTTGGCGATATTGGGATATTACTAGGGTTTCTTCGATGTGCTCACCTGATCTTTTCCGGTCTATGGGCCCCCGCCAAAACCTCCCGCCCATACCAAAAGTAGTCTGTTTGGCCGTGCTTTTAAATTACCTTAATTTGAATAGGATTTTTTTTTTTTAAATACTTTTGGCTAATTAATTTCAGATATTTTTAAGTAGTAATTACTATTTGACCAGACTTTTAAAAAGTACTTCTAAATATAGGGTTCTACTTGCTTAGAGAGAACACCGCTTTACTTTTGACGGGAAACGCACTTATTGCCATCAGAAGACTTTGGTTGGCGAAGTAGAAAGGGTGTTTGTTGGCATATCATTTCTGGACGTGGGAAAGAGTCCATAGAATGCTATGCCTTGATAGCAACAAAGCCAACTAGCAGAGCCGATTCAGGGATCGGTGGGATGCCGAAGCTTTAAGAGATAGGGGCGGAGGCAATCGGAAAGGCTTTTTAAGAACGACTTAAAAGTACTTTTCAAAAAATACTTTTGGAAATATGTTATTTTTTAACTTCACACAAATACTTTTACTTTTTAAAAGTATTTCTTTCTTCTAAAAACTTCGTCAAACACTTTAATTTTGAAAAAAATATTTTTTGCCAAAAAGAAACACGACCAAACAGGCTATAGGACTTGTCAAGCTTAGTTTCATACTCAATAAGTCAACTTCAGATAAATATTATTAACATCATTCAATTTCGTGAGTCTTAGATTAATTTTAAAGTGATTAAACTTTATAAGCTTTGATTAGTTTTTAAATAAAATTCTTAAATTACCGTTATTTTTCCAATAAATAGAAAATATCGTGGGGGGGTGGCTCATAATGTATTCTTTCATCTTTTGCTATGTGCTAAGGAGTCGGTATTCCACATATTATATTATTTGTTCCCTTTTCCCTTCCTCTTCCTATAATAATAATAAAACAAATAACCTTCATTATTAGCTGCGCAGTATTTCAATCAAATTGGACTCATATTTTAGTTTCTTATCGATTTGGCCCAGTTTATATCCGTTACCTGGCATTAAATACACACTTCTAAGATATTTTTCTTTTCTAGCCTTTCTCCATTCTCCATACACCCAACTCTCTCTCCACCTGTATCTCTCTTCTTTATCTATAATTCACTTATATCTAAAAATTAGAGATCTCAAACTTGATTTAAAACATTCTCCCTACTAAATTGATTGGGGGTATGTTTCGTACGAATACAAGTAATGTAAGAATTAGTAATGTAGGGATTAGTAATGTAATTATTAATAATACATAAATTGTAATGCTGAAATTATTTTTTATCAAGTGTGTGTTCATTGTGTTAAAAATTAGCTATGCAAATGTATAATTTAAGCTTTTGTTTGATTTAAAATTGTACAAAATCTTCTTTACAATTATACCCTTGAATATTCTTCTTTCTGTATATAAAGAAATTTAGGAAAAGGGTTTGAGGGACGGTTTAGTAATTTTAGGGTCTTATCTAGATATAATTAATGCAGGGATTAGTAATCCCTTGGTTTCTTTGATATTAGCTAAGCTCTCCTATGAGGTATAAGTGTAATCCATGTATTAAGCATGCATAAATTGAATTGAGCAATCAAATATTATATTGAACGGATTAAATTTTTATACATAAATTATTTTAATTAGTACTGCCTAACAAACGACCTCTTAATCTTTCTCATCTCCTCCTTAGCTTTTGCTTTGTCCGCCAGCCTTATTTGCTTTAAGTTATTAAAAAAAAGCCCTCTGTTATTTGCTCCTCCATTTTGTCTTCAAAATCTGCAAATGTAGCTTAAGTTTGTTCTTTCTATCTCGGATTAGTTCAAACCTATTGTTTCCTCAGAAGCTTACATTCTATGCTCTTTAATTTTCATTATCTGCTCCACAATGAAACAAAACAACTAATTTATTCAAATAGATTTAACTGAGAAGTGCTGGTTTTCGGACAATGTTTTTGTGTTTACCTTAGTGATTTTTGACAAAAATGGTGCTTGTTGATGCTAATAATTCCTTAATAAAAAGATTATGATTATGATTTTGAGGTTGAGGTTTAATGGTGGGTGGAAGCAGCTTTGTAAGGTAAATGCATATAACAAGTAGTGGCGGATTTACGTACAAAATTGGAGTGATTCAGCACCCATTAACCTTAACACGAGGCATATATAGTTGTATAGAAAATTTCTACAATTTATATGACAAGTCAGTAAGCACCGAGGAAACAAATAGGTGGTTTGTTAGGCTGTACTAAGTAAAATAATTCTTGTATAAAAGTTTAATCCGTCAAATACTGGTTGCTCAATTCAATTTATGCATACCTAATACATGGATTATTTATACCTCATAGGAGGGCTTAGCTAATACCAAGGAAACCAAGAGATTACTAATTCCTGCATTAATTAAACCTGGATAAGACCCTAAAATTACTAAACCGCCCCTCAAACTATTTCCTAAATTTCTTATATACAGAAAGAAGAATATTCAAGGGTATAATTGTAAAGAAGATTTTGTACAATTTTAAACAAAATAATAGCTTAAATTATGCATTATATAGCTAATTTTTAATACAACGAACTAAATACTTGATAAAAAATAATCCTAATAGTACAATCCCTGCATTACTTATATTCGCACCAAACGACCCACAAAGACTAATGGATATTTTGGGCAAAGAAGGATGTTTAAATGCTCTAATCAAGTGAGTGGGCTGGCGTTCTATTCTCAGTCATAACAAGCCCATATTTGTTTTCTTCCTTCTTAGGTCTTCTATTTTATTTTATCAAGTAGCCACTTTTTTGATCCAATACTACTATACTTTTTTTTAGCCTACTCTGAATTTTGTTTTACCTTTCTCTTTTATTTATTTTTCTTTCTATTTTACCTCATAATTTTCTATAGCAAAAAAAGAAAAGAAAAGAAAAACTCTGAAGTTCAACCCTTTTAAAAAACGAATCGTTCTTCTATAGTGGCAAAATCTATCAAATTATTTTACTAACTTTTTACCGTCACGTATACTATGTGATCGTCAATAGCTACACATAAATAAAAAATAAGCACTCACGAAGCCAAAATCCTGAATCCTCCTCTGATAACAAATATATCCACACTGTATATATGTTATACACTATCATACAGTGTAGATGCTTTATTTATAGGCAAATTATACAGGTATATATGCTATATAATAGTATAACAAGGGTATATATACTTGTATAATAACATATAAAAGTGTATAAAAGATACATCCACTGTTATACTTGTTATATTTCATGTATAAGAGTTTGGGGTTGAAGAGTAAAAATGAAGAGAATGCTACAGTGACTTCGGAAAAAACGTGTAGTAATGGTAAAAGTGTATAATGTATGTATAAACACTGTATAATAGTGTGCGATGACCTGTTAATTATTGCACAATGCTTATACTTGTTATACTTCATGTATACAAATTTGAGAGCTGGAGAATAAAAAAGAAGATAGTGCTACAATGGCTTGGGAAAAAAATGTCCTAATAGTAAAAGTGTATAATAAATGTATAAACATTGTATAATAGTGTGCAATGACCAGTTATAAATTATTGTACAATGCTTATACATTTTACAAATATTAATAACAAAATACTTAATTTATTATGTCTAGATAAAATTTGCGATGCAATTATATTTTTTTGTTTCCGAACTTTTTGTCTGAGAAAAGGTCTGATTTTCGAATACATATTTGCATCTTTAAAATTGGTTATGAAAGAGTTAGTTTTGAAAATAATAAAAAAGCGAAATAAACAGAAAAAAATATAAAGGGAAAATGATCAGAATAACCAAAAGAGGGTGGGGGGAAATAAGAGGAGTTAGCTGTTAAAGAAAAAGAGAAAAGGTGGGGCCAAATTTGACCAAGTTGATTTAAATATTATTATAAAAAATAATGGGCTATAAACTCTAAAACATGACTATGTAGGAGCAACGTAATGTGGTGGATTATAATTTTATGCAATTCTCTAAAAAAAAAATTAAAAATAAGGTAGTATGTATACAAATATACTTTATACTAGAGAATTAAATATACCACATGTATGCGAATTTGTGCACAAATAGATTGACAATTACACGACAACATGATTAGGTATCTCACGTATGACATAATTAGAATAATGTCTAGTCATTATACATGACAAACATTTCAGAGAAAACGACTATGGCCACTTACATTTTGAATAGAAGAAATGAACATTTTCAAATTTTTTATGTGTTATTTTCAAATTTATTGTGTATAAAAATTAAAGATCTCTTGTATAAAATACATAAAACTAAAAATAACTTTGTAAGGATCTACATTCATTTAAATGAATTGTTTTAGTAAAGATACGTTGGAAGCATAATTGAATTATTTCAGTAAGCATTAATTGGAAAATATGTTGATTTGTGTTTACTCTTGGCTTCGGATAACAATTAAATTTATACGTGATTTTAAGGACACGTGATTTTGTTTGATACAAATAATGAATAATAAAATAGAGACTAAATTCAGTAAATGAATTGAGAGAGAATGCAAACCACAAGTCTATAATAGCTTAGCCTTGATTGATTTATCTGAGATGAATAAATATGAATCAAAATGAATAAAGAAATAATAAGAGCAGACTTCTTTTCTATATATTGACAGTTGTTTCGTGAGATACTTTTATAATTTCACTGCTCCTTTATATAGGGGAATAATTCTCATACAAGGTAAAAAATCTATTTACAAGGTAAAATATCCATTTACTGACTTCAACGGTGTTTGTTGATTAACGCTTTGATTCCCGCCGAGGTATTTACGTATTACGAGATTTTCGGTCCTTCCGTTACGCAGATATGATAATTTTACCCTAGGACATTTTCATAATCGACCCTGACAAACCATCTCGGGTATCATGGCTTCGAGTTCCGATTCGATGATGCTCGGTCTCGACCTTCGATCTTTGATATCTTGATTCCGGCCTATCGAGTTATTTTACGCAAGCGGTCTGAGTACGACCCATATAATGTGCACTCCCTAAAAGTCCATAGCAAATTTTATAACCGTATAGGATCCAATAATTCACTGTTACGGCATCTCATCTCTTAACTTTTTGTTAAATTTTTTTTAAGTTTTTTGTTTACTGATGCATCAAGAATGTTTTGCACAATTGCTCTTCCTTTGCCGCTTGGGTCATAGGAAGCCAGGCAGGCGGGATACTTTTCTTTCGTACCGTCACAGTGAGCAAAATCGCGGAGATTTTACTTAGTTTTAAACTACACGGCTTCAAACATTGGAAAACCCTAACAATTGAAGGTGGGCTATGGCAGCCGAAGGTGTCGGGAGAATGTCGAAGAAAGTGGTCACAAGAAGAGAGCTGTTGGACCGATGGAGGGGCATCGAAGACGACGACGACATTGCATCTGTAGACCTTCTCAAGCGACAACGTTTCCGCCTGCTCAAAGAAGAATGGTTTGCTTCTTCATCATCGTCTTCTTTTTTTCTTGCTCCCAATTCTCGTTCCTCGTAACTTATACGTGTTCACATTTGCCAAACTAGCGAAAGGGGGAGACCATGCCAAACTTCCATTTTTAAACAAAGAAAGCAATTGTTTGTATATTTTCCAATTTAATTAAGTCAGTTTTCCTTTTTGTATGCAGGTTTTCAGATGCATTCAACTACTTGATCTTTTTGCCGGAAGAAAATCATATTTGGTGTGGTTCCTGGGACCTGATGGGACCTCTTCTGGAAACTTTCTATAATTATTTTAAGGATGATCGCAGTGATTCTCCTCTAAAGCTCCTATTGGACAGAACATCTAGGGAAATGAGCCAGTGCACTCAATGTATATGTCAATACCATCAAGCCCAAGAGCTTTATAGTACAGAATACGACTCAAGTTCCATCGGTCCTCTTCTTGAGGTGTTGCACACTCTTGATGAAGAAAGAATCAGTCAGCACCTTAAAGAGATTAATAACAGGATAAGATGTGGAGAGTACGACATTGTGCATGACAGCGGAGAAATAGTTAGCGTCATGTTTGAGGTGTTTCCATTCACATTTCTCCTCTTCCTTCATATGAATCACCAATTCATCTTTTGGTTCAATTTCTGCATTAGATATACTTGCAAAAGCTGTTGCAGTAGCAGAGAATTGCGGAAAATAAAAAAAAAGAAAGGAGAAAGAAGAAGAAGAGAGACACAAGGTAGAAGAAGCAGAGAAAGGGAGGGAAAGGAGGGAGCTACCAGATACGAATTTCAAATATATCTTCATTTTAGAACTGCTGAAAATCAATGATAAGTCATGAATATATGAAGGGAATAGCTAGAAGATCTAGTAAACTTCTTACTGCCAGACCAGCTGACACCTGCTAGCAAAAGTGCTGTGAAAGCTTTCCTTAATGGGTAGTACTTAAATCTTAAAATAAAGCTACATCTGGGAAATCCAAAACCCAATGAAATAGCAACAATCAGGAAATAATCAAGCAACTAAAGGATGACTAACAAGGTAATCAAACAACATGGACATAGAATACCTAAAAACTTTAAGTGTTAAGTTTAAATTATTGTCATTAGTCTAGTAGGGGATAAGCTAAGTGGTGGGAAAAGGGGTTTCCATGAGATGGAAAATCAAAACTTGTTTTGTCCCATCAATTTATTGCCCCCACTAGGGGCAGAAGCCCATGCTACTGAACTCGGAAGAAAAGAAAACGCTTTTCCCCACACAGGTTCTATATAAGTTGATTGTCTGGTAATGAGCAAGGAATACGTCTTTCTGTTAAATAAGACGGATTTGAACTGTCTGGCTATCCAACTTACATCATCTCTAGATGTGCGTTAGCTACTGCTTCAATAGCATGCAAAATACCATTGCAAATGACATGGCCAGCACCGATGCACTCTGGTTACAATTTGCACTTTCCCGGACCCCACGCATAGCGGGAGCTTAGTGCAACGGCTGCCCATGCATGCTACGTACACATGAAAATCAAGCCTAATTCTGAACAATTTTATGAAACATTGATTTTCTGCTTCTAGATGATGTAAATGATCACGGGTATCCTGTTTATCAGAAGAAAATAAGATTTAGTTTACTTGACTGATTTGATCCTACTTTCCATCCATTCTTTTCTCCTTTTTTTCCCATTCTGTCTTGATTTGTGGTCATTTTTTTTCTCTGTGATGATATAGATCTCTCTTTTTTGAGTTGCAGGTTTTGATGTTCCCAATTTTATTAGATGATTCTTATTTGGCAAGTGAATTCGAAACATTCATTGACGCAATCGACAAATCTCATGAACTGACCTTGGGTGGGCACCAGCAGTATCCGGTTTGACCTGCCTTTCTATGACTTGATATCTCTACTTCATGTCATGCTTCAGCTGTTTTGTTGTAGTCATCTTCATTTGATTATATCATTTTTGTATTTTAGGGAGTTTATGCATTACTTTTCCATAAAGGCCGAAGAGCTCGTTCTATAGGTTTGCGGCTGGCTGGACGCATGAGTAAATTGAGGTATTGTTTCTATTGGACTTTGCGTGCAACTATATTTTGTGGTTTCTAACTCTAGCCAATTCTAGTATATGCTGTTGTCATTTTTGGTCGAGCAAACATGGTTTTGACAATAGAGAAGTATAAGGTTATTAAGTTTTCTGAATTTGATTTGAAATCGCTTACTTTATTAAAAAAAAAAAGTTCTCTGAATTTGATAACAACAACAACAAAAAACCCAGTGTAATCCCACAAGTGGGGTCTGGGGAAAGTTAGTGTATACACATACTTCTTACCTTGAGAAGGTTAAGAAGCTGGTTCCGGTAGACCCAAACCAATCAGAAAATTGAAGCGTAAGAAATAAGGAGTAATATGGAAATCTAAGAATATGAAAATAACTAACACTAAGTTGTACACTAATACTACTGGTATAAACAAGGAAAAAGCTCGGCTACCTAACCTTCTACCCTAATTATGAATTTGATATTAATGTCTTATTATTAGTGCTATATAAGAGTACTTTGTTCTAGGTTCTTTTAGCTTAAATTGCCATGCCTGCGATGATTTGTGTCTTCAAATGTTATTGCAGTTAAGACTTAACATTGTCCATCAGTAGTTTGCACCTGACTAGATTACTGTTTTAAATTGCTTTGTAATATTATTCCTTAGATGAAAGAAAATATCATGCCCAAGGAACTTGGATGTAGATATAAATCTGTAGGACTCCTTGAGAGTCTAGAACTTTTAATATCAACTTAAAACTTATCTTGACTGCTCACTGTGTTCTGCCATAAATTATGCAAGGACTATTTCATTTCTTTTTTTGGAGATGCATATAGCAGAATAGGTGTCTTCTTCCACCCAGAAACCCATTTTCGGTGGGATTCATAATTTACAATAAGAAGAGGACCATTTCAACGCTTTACTTCTGGGTATTTTAAGGACAGCAAAGCTGGTAATTATGTGGGATATATTGCCTTAGCATATCACGAAACAGCACAGGCATCTTATCAGAAAAAAAAAACAGCATAGGCACCACTAATAATGGCAGTTTTGGGTTGGGTGGCTTTCCGGTTGAGAATACTAGAATTCTATTAGCAAAACCTCTGTGGATAATTTATTGTTGATGGACAATGGAACTAGAAAGGAGGAGGGAACATGTCTGGACATACTCAGTTTTTTTGATAAGTAGAAATTCCATCCTCTTTGAATGAATTTTCCTCTCTAAATAAACCAAGTTGGTCCTCTTGGTTCTGCAAGTGGAGCTTGAGGAAGTGGTTGTTTCAGATCCCAAGTTCTTCACATGCAAAACCAGAGACCGGAGAAGAAGCTGCTCCGTGCCAATCTAAGAAGGATCAGCTTGTAAAATAGTCCATGTTCAAGAGATAACTAAGGTAGTTATTAAAAAAAAAAAGAAAAAAAGAAAAAAAAGTGCAGTTAGCTCATTGTAGCCCACTTATGCAAATTATGAAAATAACTAGGCTCTAATTTTCTGCCTTGATATCCATTATAAAAAAAATTTCTGCATTGATATCACAGATTCGCATCCTGAAGTATTTTTAGAATAGCCATTCTTTTGGAAAGACTTCCTCTATTTTGAGTTACTAGACCATTAGTAGTAACTAATATGTGCACACCTTATTGATGCCGTTTTTATTCTTGTCTTTCATTGTAGGCAATCCGCAGATTTGGATGCTTTGCAGCCTTTGCTGAAGAAGTACATTTCTTATTTGGCAGCAGACGTGTTGTCATTGTCTAGTCAGAATCCAAGGCCTAGGGTTGAGTTGGATCGAGTAACTGTATGGCTTGGGATCAAAGCATTGTAGGAAGTAGTTGGCTTCTGTTCCCGCGTGCATGAGCTATTGTATTCATCATTTTTATTTTTTCTTATTGTTATCTATCTGTGTCTTGAAGGCTTGGATTCTTGGAGCCTCCAGCATTTGAAGAAGGAATATTAGATCGTTATCCCATTTTTCTGAGTGTCGTTCTTAACCATATCAGCGATGATTCACCAGAATTTTCTTGTGCAGTTAATTGTCTGAGATTATTGTTTGAGATGCTTGGTATGTTTTCCATATATACCATTTTAAGGTTCTGAATTTTCTCCTTCTGCAAATACCTGATATTTCTCCAATCACACTTCGATAAGGATATAAGCTTTGGTTGAAGACTTCATTGTCTCCAAGTGTGATGCGCAATACACTATTGGGTCAGTGTTTCCACACTCGAAATGAAAAAAGCCATAAGGAAATCTTTGATCTTTTCCAGCCTTTTCTACAGGCATGTTATTCACTCAGCTATGTAATTTAAGTGCTGTGTGCTTCTTTCTATTGATGCTATCTTTGGTCCTAGTTACCATTTTCCACTCTTATGTGTAAACCCCTGCAGTCTCTTGAAGCTTTACAAGATGGTGAACATGAAAAGCAACGGAGGAATCTTCTTTATTTTCTCCTGCATCAAGTTACTGTGAGTAGTAACTTCAGCTTGCTCATGAGAAAAAAGGCTTGCCAGGTTATTATCTTGTCATCAACCCAAAGCGTGTTAAATTATTTGTCCTGTCTTATTTACGCGAGTTTCAATATATTGCAGATAGCTCTTCTCATAGTTCACCGAGGTTATACTATGAACCCGCCTTCTCCGCCATATGAATGTGCACATATGTGGTATGTACCTAGAGGTTAATTATTTATATGATTGAGTGACTGTTATTTTTGTCCCTTGCATTGGCTACTTTACGGATGTGCTTCATACACAATGTTTAAAAGAGAGAAGCGCAACAAATAGACAAGGTCCATTGGGCTTGAAGCTCAACGCATGATGTGTTTTGAAGTAAATCGCAGAGCTTACTAGAAATAGTAAATACCAAAATATATGACTTCAGTACTACAGTAACCAAATTGTATTTTTGAGTAATTTCAGCATCTGATATACAATAATACTGATATTATTTCATCTCTTCAAACTTGAAAATGAAAAGAACCGACCGCTTTTCCTTGGGATCAATTTGCGTGTCAGTGTTTGAAGCAGACACTTTTCTAAAGTGCAAGGCTTCATCCATGAAGCAATAACCCCTTGTTTCACCTCACTTCATTGCTTTAGACAACGAAGTGATGACTTTTACTAACCCCGAGCAAACATGGCCAAGAACTTGCTCTTTGCTTTCTGCTACTTACTTTTTCCTTCACATTATTTCTTCCTTACTGACCTTTCAAAAGTAAAACCCAGATTTTGTTCAATTCCCTCTTCGTAAAAAATTTTGCATTATGTTAAAGATGCATATGATAGTAGTTGTGCTATTCATTCTTGTCATTAATTGAAGAAAGTTGTTAATTTAAAAATGAAGTTGAGCAAAGTCTATTTGACCTTGAAAGCAAAGCAAAAACATTGATTTTATGAAAGAGAGAGATGGCCGGAGAGAAAACAACCGGTCTAGATGATTAAACTCATTATATTGTTGTTTCCCATATATGAGTTGTTAGCCTACTTTAATAAGGTAAGTTACCTTAATTAGAAGGATCCTATTTCTTCAAAGTATTCTTTTTAAATTAACACACCATATTATAGAATACTCTACAAATTTTGTGCAATGAATTCTGAGCATATGCTTGATACTTCTTTTCAAGCTGGAGCATATAGGTCATATGTCCAATTATTTTTCCAGTATGGTAAACCCTGACGTGTCATGATAAGTTTGACATATAGCTTACGTGCTGTACACATGGCAATGACTGAGACAATGTTTGGACCATGATTTCGTGCGCCAGTGAGCAGCAGTCACAGTGACAGCGAGTGAGGTTTTGTACAGCGGTGAAACTTAGTACTGTTTGGTTAGTGTATGTCTCATCGAGACAAAGCTCCTGGTATAGGCTGACTTGGAGACAGGATAAGCCCAAACCTTTAAGCAATTTATTAACCTCTTCCTAAACTTGCTAAATAATCTTTTCCGGTGACCACACATTTGTAAAAAAGTAGAGAACTTCCGTTGACTATATTGGTCTAGATGTAGATGTTATTCCTCTTTGATTCTGATACTCTGTGGATGTGTGGATGTTTGATACTGCATTAAAATGCAAGATGAGAAGAAAGAAACTATTTGTCTTGAACATTAAACTCAATAGAAAGTGACCCTGTTGGAGTTATTCGCCTATTCTAAGACAAGTTACTTTATTTGTAGAATTCTATTAATACGAAATAGTCCCTCCTAATCACTAACAATACTTTAAATTGCATCTCGCTTGTGGTGGGAAGTTTTGGGTTGCTTTAGCCTTCAGTGGGTGATGCCACACACGGTTAAAGAAGCAATGTTTAGTTGATCTTTCAGAAGGAGGAGGAGAAGACGCAGGGTGTGGGAGGTCGCTCCACTTGCGGTTATGTGGATCATTTGGAGAGAGAGAAATAGGAGAGCTTTTGAAGGAATAAAGAAGAATTTTGTACATTTGAGGAGCAGCCTCTTTTCCTTTATTATGTTTTGATGCAACCATGGGATTCCTTTAAGCATAGAAATTGGGGGTCTTTCGTAGAGAACCATATTTTTTTGTGAGATTTCTCCTTTTTTTTGGTATTTTTCTTGTATGCAGGTACTTATGCCCTTCAGTAATGTAATCTTATTACCTTATCAAAAAATAAAAAAAATAAAAAAATATCTTTTTTTGATTCCGGGCAATGGATCTAGACATATTCTTGAAAGATTGCGTACTTGAGTATAGTGTTTTCATGAACCTCTCTTCTAGTTCATTGTATTACTTTGTTGGAATTCTCATCATTCGATATACCTATATTCTAAAGTGCTATCTCAAAGCAACCATATATCCAAAATAATTGATGGAATGTTGGATCTGATGCATACCTTTGCATTGTCCTACTTAATTTTGCAGGGGACCTTCTCTTGTGTCCTCTCTGAAGGATTCATCGCTTCACAGTTCTCTCCGTCAACCTGCATTTGATGTTGTTCAAACTATTATAGTTTCTGATGCTGCAGCTCTGGTAACTTCAATTCTGAAGTATGGACTTGCTTCAAGTGATGAAAGATGCTTGCCGTTTCAGCTTGATGAAGAAGATGGCCAAGAAAATTTGTTTGGTTGTGATTTTGAAGAAAATGATGACAGTTGTTGGAAGCAATTTAGTTCTCAAGCTGACATATCATCAGATGTATGTGGGGATTGGATGTGCATCCCAATGTTGTGGTTTGAGGTTTTAGTTGAAATTGATCCCTTGGTTCTTCCAGTATCATTTGCTAAGGCAGTTTTCTGGGCTTTGTCACGCCTTTCTTTACTAGAATCTGTTAATGACACTGATATGACACCTTCACTTGGTCATTGGTTGAGAACCTGTGCTTCAGATATCTCTCATGTTTTCAATTGGAAGGTTCCATCTGGTTCAAATGATGGTGTCGAGGGAATGGAATCTAAGAACTCCATTAAGGTCTCAACAAAATGTATACCTCTAATTAGGCTTTTCAAGAGGTTTGCAGTTGATCCTATGGCTAATGCTGTTGATTATGAGGTTTTGCTAGTGATCGGAAGAATTTTGTGTTCATATAAACACTTTTTCTTGATTATTCTGGAGGTTATTACAGGTTGACTGCTCATTTCATCATCAGAATGGATCAAGGAGAGCTAAGGAAGCAGTGGACCTGGGAGCCCATGATGAGTGACAGTTTGATTCTTCTGCTTGTGGATCCCAATGATGTAATATTTTCATTCAAAATGTTCCATTTTGAATAACTGAGTGAGTTTTTGTGTATTTACCTACCAACTTTTTCCTCTGGATTGATGCTGCATCCAACTTATCTGGTTGCTGCAGAATGCTAGACATGTTGGTCGGTGTATTCTTGAACAAGTTTCAAACACACGAGGCCTAACAAGCGGACTGCAGTTTCTTTGCTCTAGCCCATCTTCACTCTCAGCTACCTTTACAGGGTTCAGACATGGTCTTAAGCTGGTAAGATTTAGTACTGAAGGGAATTGCTCTTTTTGAGTGTTAGCCAGCATTGGAATTTATAGCACCCATTCTCTATTTCTTTTGTGCAATTCCTGTACTGTCTTTGATTTCCTTTTCTTCTGGCTGCATGTCTTCTAAAACTGCCAAATTGTCTTCCAGTTATATTTGTCTGGCATAATTCTGGTTGCCTCTTTTCCAGGTTCAGTTGGACTGTGTTCTATCAGAATTTCAGACTTTACATCATTTCTTTTTTGTATTGTGCAAACTATTGAAAGAAGGGAATTCATATACCCAGCCTCTAGTGAGAAAATCATCCGAGGACTCTAGTATCTCAAAATTTTCTTCCCAAGGTGGATTCTTAAAGCAGCCAGTGCTTCAAACTCAAACTGAAAACATGGATGCACATAAATCAGTTGTCAGTTTCGTTGTATGGGAAAATTTTTGTTGCCTACTCTCAGAAATGGCTTGGATCTCTGTTCAGAAGTGCTTGGCAGCTGGGAAGGTGTTTATAGGTCAAAAACCATCTCAGGTCTGGATCTTAGCGTGTTTATCTACTATCTCGTGATATTTCTTTCTTTCCTGGATACATATATTGTCTACGGCTGTATGATTTCAGGAATTGTATGTTACCTTCTTGTTGTGTAGAATAGGTCGAGAGTGCCTCTGTGGTTTGAAAACCATGATACTAATAATAAAATAGGAGGCTTCCAATAAAAAAAGAAAATCATCTTGTTAATTGCTGTTTGTATCAAAATATTTATCTAGTATAAGAGTGCGTTGTTTTTAGTAATTTTTCCTTATATAAGAAAAGCCAAAAAGTCCAAATATACATTTGAACTTTGTGAAATTAGTACCATATGCCCTCTGTTAATCGCTTGCTTAAAAACAATGTTGCCATTAATGGATTGTGTCACATATGCCCTTATTATTTAACAGAACTCATTTTATCCATAATGGAGCCATTTCGATGCCACGTTGACTTCCCCTTCTTTCCCCATTTCTCCCTTCTCTCTTCAATGGCCTTTCCTCCCGTTCTCACAGTGCTTCGATGGAGAAACATGAAACAAAGATAACATTTTGAAATTATCCAAATTTCAGCTTTTCAGTACTGATTCGATGCTTTGTGGTCAAGGAAGATTAAATACAAGACTGAGATCAATGAATAAACTTTCGAAAGGATAGAAAACCCTTAATGGCCCCGTGGATGACAAGCTGCGGGAAGCAAGACTCAGATAGTTCGGGCACGTTCAGAGGAGAAACCCAGATGCACTGGTGAGGAGGTGTGAGCGGCTGAATTTGGTGGGTACGAGTAGAGGTAGAGTGAAGCCTAAGAAGTATTGGGAAGAGGTGATCAGGCAGTTGGCGTGGCTTCAGATTACCGAGGACATGGCGCTAGACAGGAGTTGTGGAGGTCGAGCATTAAGGTTGTAGGGTAGGAGGTAGTTGTGCATATTTCTACGGTGCACCAGGGTGAGATTAGTCTATTAGGACTTAGTCTTAGACTGTTAGTGGTTAGTGTTGAGTCGCACTACTCTTTCTTTCCTCTTAGTTCCGAGCTTTATCTACTGGTTATTGCTTTGATGTTCATCTATATTTTGGTTTTGGTGATGCTGTTATTTGTTTCATGGTTTCTATTGATGAAACTGATATATTGTCTCTTTTCGTCTTATTTTTGTCTTCTTGAGCCGAGGGTCTTTTGGAAACAGCCTCTCTACCCTCTAGGGGTAGGGGTAAGGTCTGTGTACACACTACCCACCCAGACCCACTAGTTGGATTTCACTGGGTCGTTATTGTTGTTGAATTATTTGAAAAAGACCATTAATTGTTTATATAGCGAAAAGGTTTTCAGAAACTAATCCTAACAAATTATTCAAACTCTCAAGCATATACAACTGTATGTAAAAATGAAAGAGAAAAGGCCCCATATCCTAAAAATAATCATCCTAATGGATTGAAGATTTTTACCTTATTCAAAACCCTACATTTGTTGTCTGTCCAAATTCTAACATAATCATATATAATTTGGAATCCTAATTTTCTCATCCCTATCAAAGTAAAAAGCCCCAGAAACAAGCATGGAAAACTAAGTCTAGTATGTAAATGGTGAAGGCGGGCCCATTTGCCTCGAGTCACGGAGGTTGCAGTTGGTCCGAAGGGTTGGCCTAGACGGATTTCTTGGTCATAAATTAAAGAAAATAAAAAAGCCCCAGAAATATCCACGGCATCAAACAAGGAAAGCTTATATGTGCTTCATATTAGAGTTTTAAATAGAAGGTTTAGTTATTTATAGGATTTCTAAAAGCGTAGCATAGGAACAATGGCCTACATGTTGAGATGGTTGAAGAGCTGATACATGAAGCTTATTGGAGCAATTCAACATGTGATTACTACTTGAGCAGTGCTAAAGGTGTAAATGAGTTTGGGTAATTTTGACACAGTGGCATTTATAGGGCTCAATATGGATAAACTACGCTCCTTTGAAATTTGAGTTACTCTGCTGTACCATTTTATGTGGCATGCTTCCTTTTTTTCTGACAAGGCAAAAGTTGAAATTTCATTGATTAGCATTCAGAGGATGCAATTAAAGAACATTCCGATGCACAAAGCACGTAGATTTTGGGGAAGGGCCACACCCGAAGGGTATTGATGTAAACATCTTACCCTAATGCAAGCATTGGTGGTTGCTTTCACAGTTCTAACCCGTAACCTATATGTTACATGGAGACAACTTTACCGTTACTCCCCTTCATTAAGAGGATGCAATTGCGGTACCAAAAATAAGGGGCTCCTATATTTTCGTTCTTCGCCTAACTAAAACTCAAGGAGCTTAACAAATCCAAAAACATAATGGCATTATTTACATTTTTTTTTTAATAAGGTAAGGCTTATAACTGCATTATTTACATTATAATGGTTACACCAAGCGAAAAGGTTCAATAAGCATCTAGTCTTTAGTACATGAATTGGAGTTGGACTCATCGAAACACCTCTGATTCCTATCCTTCCAAATGCTCCAAATAGCAGAAAGTGGCACCATTTTCACGTATTTCTGTACTTCCCAACTTTTCACCTTTCCTAGCTAACAAATGCTTCTTTCATACAGTCTAGTAATACCTATTTTACCCGAAGATGCACAAATATGTCTCAAACCTTCAATGTTATAGGACATTGCAAAACAAATGATCTATATTGTTTGTTTTTGATAAGGTAAATGATCTTATTAATAATTAGGGAGAACCCCGTGTACAAGTCGTATACCAATAAAAGAGAACCTACACTAGCATGGTCTCAACAAAAGAGGCCCAATCTTTTGTACAAATAGGAACCTCACAAAGGGCAGCCGGGTGCACTAAGCTTCCGCTATGCGCGGGGTCGGGGTAACCACAAGGGTTTATTGTACGCAACCTTACCCTGCATTTCTGCAAGAGACTGTTTCCACGGCTTGAACCCGTGACCTCCTGGTTACATGGAAGCAACTTTACCAGTTACAAATAGGAACCTCATGAGCACACCCCCCCAAAAAAAAAGAAACTAAAAACAAAAAACTAAATTGCAACTTCACAAAATCTTATTCCACCCCTTCAAATGCCCTTCTATTTTTTCCTTTCCAAATAACCCGCATAATTGCTAAGGGGGCAACACTCTATGCCCTCGGACTTCTGTTTCCCTTCCTATGAGCCCAACTATGCAACGCCTCCTTCACGGTGCCCGGAATCACCCATTGCTCCTCAAACAAATTAAGGACCACTCTCCACGAACAACTTACCAATTGACTATGCAATATGAGATGATCTACATCTTTACCCGGGCTTTTGCACATAAAGTACCAACTAACATAGATCCTCCTCTTTCTCAAATTTTTTGCTGATAAAAGCACTCCCCTCGATACCAACCAGGCAAAGAAACACTCTTTCTTGGTGCTCTAGGAATCCAAATAGAGCAATGAGGGAAAATATATTCGTTCTCTTCCTAATATCCTATATTAGACAGACGTAACAATGAATAATCCATCTCTACTTTCTCGCCATCTCCATACATCAAATATAATGTTTGGTGTATCCAACCCATACAATATCTCCACCAACTTGTGGAATTCTTCCATCTCTCATTCCTATAAGTTCCTCCTGAATCTCAAATCAAAATGAACTACCCCCTCATGAGACCTACAAATTTGTTGAACTATCATCTCTTTTGGCAAGATACTCTATGGATATTAGGAAATGCTTCCCTAAATGCATTCTTACCGCACCACTTATGCGCCCAAAAACTAATCATGCTTTCATTCGCTAACCTAAAAGAAATATGTCCTATGAAGTCCTCTCACCCCTTCATAATCTCATCTATATTGTCATTTCCTGTCAAACATAGAAAACACATTTTAGAGACTGATATACCTGTCTTTCTAGAAATTGTCTTGAGTTAAACATTGCCTCCCCCTCCTTCCCCCACAACACATTGTCAACCAAACAAAACATACCACTTTTGCCGGAACTTTTTGTCTTCCAAATTAATTTCACATGCTAATCATTAATACTGTACTGCCCCTAATTATTTTACCATAACACTCCTTCACTGAAAAACTTTGTTGATGTTAACATTTTGTATTTTAGCGGCATAACACATAGTTTACCCCTTGAGGTCTTTAGCCAAATCCCCTTTACACACCGCTCCACCACGAGAATCATTTTACACACCAAATCTTTTCAACGCGTGTCTTAAGTACACCACTTTTGTGCTTGACCAATTTCTCAAAACATGTGTATGTAATGGTCTCACAATGTTTGATTCACCAAATCGTTTGAAATTTTAACCACAAACTCCCGAAACCCAACCAACAATAGAAACAGACAACCTCAAATTCACCAAATCGTCTGAAATATTAACCACAAACTCCCAATAACCTCAATCTGTTATACATCGAGTTTTAGCTCTCGATACCCATTTCATGATCTTCGACGGTGAGTCCATTCTTGGTGTGGAAACCCATATGGGATTTTGGTGAATTTTAGCTTCTAAGTATGAGGCGTTAGAGAAAAATTGGATGATTTTTCAGGTGTTTGACCATTCCCAATTTCCAACTTTCGATGATTTAATGTGTCAAAATTATTTCAGATGTTAGTATTGCAAATTGGTTGTGTTTGATTGTCTTTGTACAATTTAAAACAAGTTTCAAGTGAGAATGTGAAAAAAGAAAGTGAAAGAGAAAGAGAAAGAGAAAGAGAGAAAGAGAAAAAGAAGGAAAAACGTAAAAGAAGGGAAAAATATGAAAGTAAGAGAAGATGTATGGTGGTGACTTTCTAAAGGTAGAAATTGGTCCATTTTCCAAACTAAAATAAATAAAATAAAATTTGGAAAAAAAATTGGACGTGTGGCGCTTAAATAAGGCATCAGGCACAAGATTTTTACCTCTTCACGCGCTCAGTTGGTGTGTAAAATACGTGAGTGCCGCATAAAAAAAGTGGTGTCTTAGATACATTCAGAGAAATTCTTAGTGTGTAAAATGATTCCTGTGGTGGAGGGACGTCTAAAGGGGATATGGGTACAGTCTTAGGGGGTAAATTATGTATTAAACCTATTTTAGTTATGCAATATCCAAGTCTTTGCAAGATTTGCTGAATGTTATATTCTATGTATCCCTTTCTCTTCGCTTGCTAATTTCTCCCAAAAAGATTGATAACTTTCTTTATTTAGAAACAATTTAACTTTACACTTTCCTTTTTCACCCTTAATAAGATGTTGTACAACCACAATATTTATGGCTTGTTTTAAACCACAAGTTTCAAAAGTCTTTCTTTCTTTCTTAAACTTTTTGTCCAGTCAAACACTCGCCACATAAATTGGGACGGAGGAAGTACTCTACATTGCAATTAAACTTTACGGCATTATTGCAGAATCTAGAATTATCTAAACAAACTGATGATGGAAGTCGAAATGGTAAACAAAAGCACAAAAAAGTAGCTTTATCATGTGGTGTGCAATGTTGGGAGTAACTATTACTGCTGGTGACTTAAGAAGGGGAGGTCGCATTATTGTTAGTTGGTGTTGATTGTGCAAAAGCCAAGGAGAAGAAATGAATCACCTCCTAATGTATTGCAGCTTTGCCTCGGAATTATGGTCATTATCTTCTCTGTCTTCAACTTCTAGTTGGTGTTCTCAAAGGAACTGTGGTTGAGAAAATGGAATGTCGGAATGAATCAACTGGATGCAGAGAGAAGAAACACTTGAAAATTGCAACTTTATGTCCTTTTGGTTAATATGAAGAGAGGAACAAAATAACTTTTAAAGAAGTGGAGAGTTCAATCAAGATGTTAAAAATTCTATTTTATTTCATTTGATTTTTTTGGTGTAGAGAGGAAATACCATGTTGTATTGAAGTAGGAAGGATTTTTTTGGATTCTAACGTTTTCGTGTTTAAGAGCGTTGTATTTTTAACACCATCTTGGTGCATATCAATAGATTTATTTGACTTATGAAAAGAAGATATTTGCTTAAAAAGTAAAATCGTTAAATGTTGCAGTTCTCGATTGAAGGAAAAAATGAGTTTATTCTTTTAGCATTTACGGTTCATATAGCCGGGATTTGGTAAGGAACGATATTTACTATTTCTACAAGTTTGAAGGATAACAAGTGCAAAATTTTCACGTGTGTCCTGGGGGTGATAATGCATGGTTTTCTAAACCACAGGATTGCTCTTAGCCTTCTCCACCTCCTAAGTCATCAGCTTCATACACTTTTCTAGATTTGCTTTTTTTCTTCTTATTTTGTGGATAATGGAGTATGAATTTCTGTCACATATACGGGAGTGTATTGTCCCTGTTCTCTCTTATTTTGTGGATAGTGGAGGATGAATTTCAATCACATGTGTGGAAGTGTATTGCACTATTATCAAAGGCGCGCTTAAATCGTGCTTAAGTCCTGAATCGAAGTTCAAAACATGTTGAGCGCTTCGCCTCGCTTAGCGGGCTCTTCAATGTTGTCGTTAAGACTCTAAGACATACTTTTGCTTACCGATGAGCGTAATCCTAAAGAGGCGGCACTAAACAATTGATATTTTACTTTATCGTAAATTTTCTTCAATTTCTTTGTCCATATATTTGGTATTCATGCTTAGAGATATTAGTCTTGGACTACACATATATATTTGTAGTTATTCTCCATTTGCGCTTTCTTCATTAAAGTTCACGCTTTATTTGCTTTTTGCGCTTAAAGTCCCACCAGACCTTAAAGCTTTTTTTTGCATTTGACAACACTGGTGTTATTGTCCCTGCTCTCTCTTATCCTCGATGTGGTCCGGCATTTGAATTATATGTTGAGTTCTATCGAAGTATCACTTCATTTTTATGAAAATGAGATCTCATTACTCGTTAGTACCAAAAGAAAGATTAAACAAGGGATGATTGATTTTGTTGAACTTTTACTGTACTGATAAAAAAATGATTGATTTTGTTGAATTTGAAGTGTTAAAATGTGGCCTACAGACTGTATACATTGCATCTTCTTGATGCCAGTAATGAAACAACTTATCTCATTAAGAAATAATGTGGTGTACAGACTTTTGAAAGATTTCCAGATGCATTGGCCAATAGCTGACTACTTTCTTGGAAAATGTGAATGTTGAGGATGTAGAAATCTTCTTTTATTCACGACTAAAAACTTTGATGTGCAATTCTGAACCAAAGTTTTTCTGCAATTTTAAAACGAAGTATACTTTCTTCTTATTCCAGATGACCTGCATCAGATTATTAGAGACCCTTCCTGTGATTTTCAGAAGGCTTTGCAATGATCCAACTACAGTGCTTAATATTGCAGTGATACAATGTCTTCGTAATCTGATAGATTGGGGGCATTCACCACTTGCAGTAGTGGTCAGATATTTGAAAGATGCACTAATTTCATTGCTGATTCTAATTAAAGCATCATGCAGTGGTGTCCCTGCCTCATTAGCTGCAGATATTGAGAAACTTATTTCATGTGGTGAGTTTGTTACTCTGTTTGTAAAGTTATCCTGGGGGTTCTTGTCTGTTGTGCCATTATGATAATGAGTTTCTTAGATAAAATTTCTTTTACCACGTTGCTGGATTGCAGATAATATTCCAATGAATGAGTTGACCAGACAAGCTGCTCGGCTTTCTGTTTCACTTGTGGATGGGAGTTCCACTGACTTGAAAAAAGCTAGCGTTGTTTCCAAAGGTTTATCCGGTGTAGAATCTGTGCTTGCTGACAACTCTTTATTTGAAACAGCCAAGCCTTTTAGTGGAGAGGTTAAAAAATTTCATGTTCCGGACTTGAAAACATTAGTTGGTGAGGAAAGAGTTAATTTGGTAGTTCATTCAGGCGATGAAAGAGAAACAGATATTTCTGCCAGTGCAGATATTAATTCTTGTGTCAGCTTTAATCCTAAACCTGTTGACCATATTGCTGGAAGAGGTTTGTATTCTGATCCTGTGAAAGGAATTGACTCCAAGAAGATTTCTCAGCCAGTTGATCTTTGTTTGGATCTGGATATACCACTTGAATTAGATGCACTTCAGGCGGGGAAGGAATCTTCTCTTGTCAAATCAAAAGTTGTAGAGCCTAAGAGCAAGGAAACTGATATCAAGTGCCGTTTGAATTATACAAATTTGATTTCTAAAGAAGATAGTTCTATCGCCTCTCAGCTTCATTCTGCTCTAGGGAGCTCATCTGATGGAGGTGTGAGTATCAAAGAAAATGACGGGGAAGGTGATCGGGTTATGAAAACTAATAATACAGTCCTGAAAGAGCTTGTAAGTGAAAACAAAAGTGATCGGGAGTTAGCTTTCCTCACTTCAGCTAGGCGTCAACAATCATTCTCCATAAAATCAAGTCTCTCTGGTCCAAAACGGAAAGTCATTCAACTCAGCTTACCAGTTGAAAATAGGTCTAACGTTTTGAGATTGGATGATGGAGTGAAAAGATTTAAAGCTGTGAGGCTTGATGACTGGTATAGACCTATTTTAGAGTTCGATTACTTCTTAACGGTTGGATTAAAAACTGCAGGTGAAGGAAAGAATGATAGTTTGAGTAATTTAAAGCAGGTTCCTGTTTGTTTCCAATCTGCTGATGATTATGTTGAAATTTTTCGACCACTTGTACTGGAGGAGTTCAAAGCACAACTGCAGAGTTCCTTTCAGGAGATAACTTCTCTAGAAGAGATGTCTTGTGGCAGTCTTTCTGTTATGTCAGTTGAAAGAATTGATGATTTTCACTTCATTCGCTGTGTTCACGAGGATGTTGATTCAGCTGGTTCTAAAAGCTGCTCCGAAAATGATCTTATTTTGCTTACAAGACAACCCCTGAGGAATTCTTCTCATGATATTCACATGGTTGGAAAGGTGAACCGTTTTCTTATTTGCATAGGCTTCTTTAGTTGAACTTCATTACGTTATGACCAGTTATTGGTGGATGTTTACATTATCTATTCTGGAGGAAATTCATTGCTTTTGGTATGACACCTGTTGATTTTTTTTGAGTGCATAAACTCAGTATATGTTTTCTGTCTTTAGAACATTTGGGGGCGGGGGGG